>JAAAKL020006815.1:0-17581 GCA_010016065.2 Carybdea cf. marsupialis auct. non (Linnaeus, 1758) | reverse complement strand
AGTAGTAGTAGTAGTAGTAGTAGTAGTAGTAGTAGTAGTAGTAGTAGTAGTAGTAGTAGTAGTAGCAGTAGTAGTAGACAAATAGTTGAAGAAGGAAGAGGAGCAGAATAGCACAATAAATCCGCTGCAGGATACGCCGTAGGAGAAAAGAAACAAAATTATCAAAATACTATAGGCATAATTTGTTTACTGTTTATATATGCTCCTTGTCTTAATTGTAACTACTTAAGAAATCGGCTTCCAACTGCCAGTTAATGATTGTTCCACTTTTCACAGTACTTTGCATGTAATGTCTTGTAGGATCCTTCCATATCCCCCTCTTCATCTCCTTGGTAGTTGTTCTCTTCTTCTTCACTGTTCTGTGACCATTGCTCTCTTCACTCATTCATTATTCTCTTCTTTTCTCACATAGTCAACCATCTCAAACAGCTCCCCTTCACAATGCCATCAACCCTAACCCTAACCTGACCAAAGCTTTCATTTTTTACTTATTCCTTCACTTAATATCTTTCCATTAATCAGCTTTAGTTATCCAGTTTCACTTGAATCCAATAATACTTCATTGCAAATGTGCTATTACCAAAAATTTTGTACTTTGCAAATTTAATTTAAGATAGCCATCTGTTGACATGGTTAGTTTAAATAATAGTTGTAATTTACAGGAATTTCTTAAAGTTTATAAAAAAGATCTGTGTAAATTTTTGAAGAATGTCTGCCACCCCACTCATGAAAATTGCTACCCACTGTTGTCATCAATCCTCTCAACCAGTGTTTTGATTGTTGTTGTTTTGTTATAGGTTTCAATGCTGTGCACTCCCCTTTCCAGGTGCTATGGGGGTGACCACGTACTTAGGACTTGCTACAGGAGCATAGAGCACTTTAAGACCAGATGCCCTTGCTGACATCACCAATGGCCCCTCTGGGAATTGAATGCTGAAGTGTGTTCATAAAGAATCATTTGGGTTTGTTAATATATCAATAGAATCAGTTCGGTGCAGTAGGGGTGCAAATACACTATTTTTAAAATGTGACACTTCTTTATTATGAATTGTTGCCTCTGAATCTACATACCTGATCCCTATGCATAGTATAACATCACAGAGTGATGAACTCATAAGTCCCAGTCATCTATCTTTCCTAACGATCACAATCTCCTCATAGCAGCTTACGGCCTTTCAACATCACACCAGGGTTATGGATTCTGACAATATTGTCTTTTCCTACATTCTTATCCTACTTTTGGCACTTAAACCCTAAGTCACTTACTTAGCTAACACTTCATTGTACAGCGACCTTGTTTTATGATAAGCTTATCAAAAGCTTTGTATTTCAATAACATTATAATGAATTCTATGCAATAACTGAATTGTTTTTGTTTATACCTGAAGGATTACAGTCACTGCAAGGTCATACGATTATGAATACTATGTAAAACTCTTAATTACTTAACACAAAGATTAATTGCAGGCAGACAATAATCCTGCTCAATAATCTGTGTGAAGTTTAATGTTAGTGTTCCCATTTATAAAGCAAAGCATAAAAGTAAAACGTTTTGTTGAATTTCCTAAAATCTCCTTTCACTAGAAACTATACATTACAACTACACATAACAAAAGTGAACAACAGAAAAAATTATTCCAGGTTTTATCACCTTTCACTTATACAAGGGACTGTACTATAGGAGTGTAGGAAACTTCTTGTTTCTAAACAGTTGGCTTATAACGTCAGAACAGGGATGAATGCAGTCCCTACGTCAAGCACTATTTGCAGAAAGACGAGACTAAACTGTGGTATGGACAGCATGAGTGTAGTCTGACGGACTGACTGACTTATGGTGAACAATCTTCTGTCTGTTTGAATGGTGATTGCACGCCATACTGCTCTGCCAGTCATAGCAGTCTCCAGCTCTGCCACATCAAGACCTGTGTCCTTTTTAGGTGAGTTGATGTAGGAGAGCACTGGTCTGCCACTTTTCCTCCATCCATACTTGGGGGTCCAGAGTATTAGTTTGCATACTACCTCATCCTGACTTCTCACACTATGACTGGCAAACTTCAGTCTTCGTCCCCTGATCTTATCAGAGATTTTGGGGAGGTTGCCGTGAAGTTGTTCATTGCTGAGGAATCGATACCAGTGGATGCCTAGTGCTGTTCTGTGCTCTTTAGCACAGTTGTTTAGCACAAATTCAACTGTTACCACCCCAGATAATGATTTGGAATTTCATTGCTATGCTACAGGGCTGTAACGACTACCTGGTGCTCATCAATTGATTAAAATGTACATATGTGAACATACTCATTCCTTCTACAATCCTACCATGATTCACAGAAATATATTCAAGTTAAGTGGATTTGGTGAGAAGATGACCATTGAAAATTGGAAGAATCTCAAAGCTTTTCAATAATCACTTTTCACATTGTAACCATGTACAAGTAGTAATCAAATTTAACAATTTTAAAGCATGCTATCACAACACACTACATATTGGATTTGTCCCTCAACCGTACACAAGTAAATCAATAAACAAAAACCCAAGATACAAATATTGGTAGATGGCACTATCTACTGTCGGAAGAAATGACTGCTAAACTGTGAGAATTCAATATTATGTGGCAACAGAATTACTCATTTATCACAAAAATAGGATATTGGTAAAAAGAGGCAAGATATGCTTCTTTAAAGAAGAATGGGCTGCTTATCAGGAGCTTTTTTGTTTGTTCCCTTTTTTATTTATTATACCCTGTTTACGGCTGAAGCCTCCATTAGGAACAAGGCTACTTTAACCCTTTGAATGACACTCTATTCATGCTTGCTATTCATGTTCTTCATGCTATACATGGTTGCAGTCCCCTCTCTTTTCTACCTCTCGTAACATAGTTTCCCCCTTCATGAGACCAGATGACAGAGCACAGTACCTCCTCTCTGACAAGCTTGTGGCTGGCAAGCTTTTAGCACGCAAGCTCAGGGTTGGTTTAAACTCATAACCCTCAGATTGTGAGTCTACCATTCTACTACGATGCCACTACTGATCTATAGAGTTAAGAGTTTAAGAGTTAACTTGATCCAGCTTCAACCCTATTTTGCTAGGGGGGGAGCAAACTATTCTCTATGATTTTTACCTTGTATGTCTGTAACTTGAAACTTCCTGAATTTTACTTTAACACATCTTTGATCAAATAGCAGGATTTCGATTTTACTACATGTACATCAAATAAAGTTGTATAAACTGAAAATGCTAGTGTGGTCGATAAATGTAAAGAAACACAAAAGTTTATATTTTCAGGGTAAATTGTCCAAGTAAGTAAACAAAGACTTGACAATCGACCCAATCAATGACATACCCCCTTTCCCTGTAATAAACAAACAAATGATTTTGAAATTGAAAAAAAGAAACAACTTTGCCAACTAATCATGTTGGCCAGTAATAGAAAAATGGGCAAAAATTGTTTACAATGAACCACAGCAATTACAATCATTTTTAATCATCTTAGTAGTAACATATAGTACTCACATTATACTAAAGTACCTATTGCAAAATTTAACAGAAGAAGCTCAGACGAGTCCCTTACCCCCCAAAAAATGACCTAAAGAATAGAACCACTGTAAAATTACCTTAGATGTTACCTTGACAACATCAATGTCGGGATACAGTTAAACTGAATTTCAAAAAAAAGTTTAACCATATATTTTAAAACTTGGAAGACAAGTAATCTTTTTTTCATTACTAATGCATTTACCTGTCAACTATGTGTTCTGAAACCATATTTTAGCATGGTGAAGAAAGTAAACCACTAGACTATCTTCATACAGACCACCAGGGTGAGAACAAAAAATATTGTAAGCCATGCAAAAACAGGTGGTCTGACAAAACCCAAAACTTCTCATCAAAAATTCCATTGAGAAAAAAACAAGTTTGAAACCCATGAGGTAATACCTCCCTCCCTAAAAAACAAAAAAATCCATGAAACACAACAACAACAACAAACTACCTTAAGATTCCAAACACTATAAAATTGTCTCAGATGCTACCAAGATAACATCAATGTTGGGATACAGGTTAACTTGAATATGAAAAAAGCAAAGCCATCAATGCTTGTTATATGTGCAAAATAGAACCTCTTGTCTTGTGGTAGAAAGAATTTTGCCATAAATTCTAGATATATCCCAAGAGATATTTGCCAGAATAGAGTTTTCATCAATGTTTTCAGAATTTTAAGCCATGACATTATATGGGGGAAATGGGAAAAGGAGACACAATCTGTACAATGAGAAGGGGTAGTTGGAAAAAACCCAAAATTATTCATATATTAATTTTTGAATGGCATCTTAACAATGGCCACATACTTTTGGGCTAAAACCAGGCCTTGTAACCCATACACAACAGGACAAACATTGCAAAACCAGTTATATAACTCAATCTGGATTGAGGTTGCAATACAATGGCTCTGTATCATTCCTGATATCTTATCAATGACTAGGTCTACTTCTCAACTTTCCTCAAATATACTAAGAAGTACCATATTTTGAAAATAAAATGATGATGTACCAATGGTGGTGTAATAAATAGCCCTGTAATTGATCATGTCACAAGCAAGTTAATTAAATCTGTGCTCCATGTTTATCATCATTAAAAATGAAAACTATGTAAGTTATTTTTACTGTCATCATTTAGGTTTCAATGGGTTTACAGTACGTGCTTGTTCTAGTATCGAGAGTATTTATCAAGTTCGAGCCATACCACCATCACCTCAAAATATCATAATCAAACATGTATTTCTACCACTAATAGATCAATCAACACTACCACCAGGTTTCAAACCTAAATGACAAACATTTACAGATGCTTTAGCATTAATTCTGCCATAGATCATCAAGCTCAATTCATCCCCCATTCATCAAACATTCAGCTTCAACGTTTTAAAAGAACTGACAATGAATATATTGTGCTTTGGTTTTTTCTACGGGAGCATCCATTACAATGCAAACTGAATCCATCTTAGGAGCTTCTGTAGCAGGATGGTTTTTATGTTTTCTCAAACCTGTCTATCCATGTCTCACCACTTTAGAGGAGGCTAATTACATGGGGTGTGAACCTTTGCACCTCTTTCCCTTCAGCTTTGCCATTTCTCTAGTCTATCACATGACCAGCTATTGAACCCTATTTATAACTAAAATTCCCCCCAAACTCCTTATAAAACTCTCCCTGTGAATGATATCAGCACACTTAAAGAACTCCCTAATATCAATGTTATGAACAGTAGGCACATGTTGTGACTGCTTCCTACAAGCTCCTGCTTTAGTAAATGCAATAAAAAACATGTAAACTTAGTATTTTAAATGAATTGACCACCCTTCCTTAGTTTGTTGAGATAATGTGAATTTGACAATTCTAGTCTTCATCATGAACAAGAGCATGCTTGCCATTTATCAGCTATCTATGTTCGTGAATGTCCTCTTTAACAGGCTAGTTGAGAGACTGAAATACAATATAATGTTTTTATTTCAGTTATTCTTCTACATAAATTCAGTTTATAATATCAAAAAAGAACATCATTTTAGCATTATCATTTTATTGACTAGATTTAATTCCCAAATGTATCTCCTGTGGATAATGGTCAGAATCAAAGCAGTGACACTCTGCAGATGTTTTTAAAAAAACTTTTGTAGCCCATATTATCTCCTTTCAGTGTCTCAAACATGTCTTGAAAATAAAACATGAAGCCATCTACACTTACAAAGGCTGCAATCTGCATCAGCAATTCTTAGGCACTTTAATACAACTCCCCTTCCTATCAAAATTTAATAAAAGTTGCTTGCACACACATGGACTATACACTACAAAAAGCACTTATACCATAAACATGGTAAGAATTGAAAATTTGCACTATACTTGCAATCAAACAGACTTTGGGCTTATGTTAAGAGACCTTCTTGTCATGACCATTGGATAAAGGTAAAACGAGCAAGGAAGGATAGTGATGTGACGAAAAGTTATTTCACAGTATGGGTTGAATATCAGTTACCCTATGCAATAAAATTTCTAATTTGCAGGATCTAGATGTACAAGCACCAACATGTGCTTTAGATATAATTCCACTTTTGAATGATGCCAGAATAAGGGGATCTCTGCTGTAATTTTGGGTCTCTGTAATAAACAACCTCCTATTCTGCATCATACAAGTCACAATTGCAGAACAACCAGTAGTTCTACAGGATTCATTCTTTTAGAGCTCATATTGTGAAAGGAGTAATACAAGATAGTACGTAAATATGAATTTGAAACTTAAAATACAACCCTGCAAACAATGTCCAAGATAACCACACCTACTAGACAATGCTTTGCAGTACCCAAAATCATAAAGTATACACAAGGTGGGGCCCTACATCAAATCCTGACTGCATGTATCCATAACCTATAAATCCCTATCACTTGTGGACAAAGAGCAGAGAAAGTGTAAACATGAGAGCAGCCAAGATCCAAACAAATGAAAAGGCCTGCATGTAATAAATAACTATCACATGACTAGCTGTTCAACATAGCAAATATTGAAAAACTGTGGAGAGAGATGCTAGATAAATACAAATAAAAAGTATCTATTCAGTGAAGTCACCTCAAATGGTACAGAGAACCATGGTAAAATAGGGGAATTCAATGATAAACCATGTAATGAAAGTTAGGATCAAACGCATGTCACACAACAGTCAACATGGGTTATGTGCTATCACTGTATACCTACAAAACAAATAAAATCCCGAGGCCAATCTAATGACACTAAGTAGCAATATTGTTATAGTGCTATTATTGTTTCATGTATTCCTGTTGATAAGGAAACCTCTATTCTGCTTCTAAGATATTGTTTTATATTGAACAACAAATTATTTAAGACTTAAAAAAAGACCAAGTATGACTAACTGCCATTGTTAACCTGTGGGCAACAAGAGGACATGCTGTATGGTCTCTTATGAGAACAATCTCAAATTAGAAAAGAGGAGGTGAAAATTAAGCCTCTTTTGCTCTCATCATGATCATAACCATCATCATAATAATCATCATTGTCATTTTATAGTCCATTATCAATCCATACAGGCATGGTCAAGGCTTTTTATGCAATTGCAGCTCTCCTATTAGAAATATTCTGCAGAAAGTCTTTTCAATTCCTTCGCTCAATACAAGGCAGGGTTGCCACTTCCATGTAGTGAGTTACTTTGATTGAAGTAGAAATAGAAAGGAAACAGAGAAATAGATGCAATTAAAGAAAAGAAAATTAAAGAGTTCCAAGAAGATTTAACAAGAAGTGTCAAGATCATAAGTAAGGGGAAAGTAGTCTGAAGAGATGGAGTTCCAGATCTTGGCAGTCCTAGGGAAGAAACTGGCAGCATAGAAATTTCTGTTTGTTTAGGAATACAAACAGAAAAGTCATGCTGAGATTCAACATACTGAGTGGACCTTGACCTGGTGAGGGGAAGAGGAACCAACTAAGGAAATTCAGAAGAGCACTTACCAAAGTAGTACCAAAGTAGAAAAGACTTAAAAGATGCAACATCTCTATGGTGAGACAGAGTTTGAAGTGTGCAGGCCAGTTCAGGGGCTATATCTTGTTGGATACCCTTAGAGGAAAGTTGTTACTTAGTACTTGATTAGAGTTGTTGTAAGGTCAGCAAGGCTTTCCCATCAGCAACATTCCACCGAACATGGTAAAACCATCTAAACCTCCTATGATGCATCATCTCACAAGTGCCCAACAGTCACTAATAAGTGATCGGATGATCTGTCTCTCTGTGAAACCCTGCACATCCAATGCATCAATGACATCTCATTTAACCATTGAGAGTTATGTATCCTTTTCTGGTGTCAGGTGCACATGCTACTTCGTTACTTTAAGATAAGGAATTAAGACTGTCACCATCCTTGTTCCACATTAAACCAAGTATGCCACTATATTTACACAAGGAAGTTGAACTAAAAGATTACTTGAAATGAAATCCCAACAGAAGCTATTGATGCTGGGATGAAACATCCACACAAGACATGAACCCTTTTTATCTATTATCATTTAAACCAGCATAAAGCATGCCTCATTGTAACTGTTTCAATAGACAGTGAAAATATAATAACAAAGTTGTTGACTAAATATGAACATGAAAATCATGCTACCTGGTGGTTTAGAAAGGAAAGGAAACAAACCATGTACAGATGAGTACTTAGCACTATTCAGGTTATTGTCAACATTAGATAAACCATGTCAACTACTTTAAATTAAAACAGGATGCTGGTTAAGTATCTTTTATAGAGCAAGGTACCATTTCAAGTACATCACATGGATTTCTGGAGGTACTTGCAGCAAAATAAAGGCTGCTGGTTGAATATATACCATTGAGACAACTTGTATGCTGCTGAGTTGCATTTCCTTATTGATGTATGTTATTTTAGATTCAGGTATTGCTGTAATTGTCATTTCAAAGTGATCAACCAAATATTTCCAACGCCTGTTAACTTTGTCCTGAATGGAATTGCAAGCATAAGTTCATATATCATCCTAGGTATTTCTGGTTACCTGTCAATAAGTGTTGACATAAAACAACCTGTTACAATGCTTGTCTCGTTCCTGTTTTAACTCTGTTTGTCTTTGAAAGATCTGTATGTACTTGATACCTTTGTCAATCCAAAATGAGACATTTTAATAAGTATCTATCTAGAAAGAGGATTATATCTTAAAAACACATAGATGTGATCCAAAATCTTGGCATATGTTGCTGATTACAAGGCACAATTGCATTATGTTAATTCACTCACTATCACTCAGATCTAATTGAGAAGGAGATATATTTCCCTTCAAATAATCTGGTTCTGAAGATTCAAAGATAAGAAAAGTCCTATATCTCCCTTATTTATCAAATTAGCAATCATAACATGTCATTTCATGTATCATTGAAAACTGTGAGCACTGACATTTTGTTTGCAGCTCTGCGAGTTACCATCATTCATTTCAGCCCAAACTATGAAGATCAATATAGAAGTATGTAACCAGGTCAGGGTTATGTTCTAAATTCGTAGGTTATGCAAATTATAATCGAGTCACCCTTGTTGGCAGTCGTGACACTGCTTGTACGTGCAATGAGGATTCTCGTATCTTCCTTGTTACGCAGTTACAGTACGGTGGCCTTTTGCCATTGAGTAATCAGTTTGTTTAAATTTTCGTTTTTTCGATTGTTAGGGAATCCCCCACAGACTTGTCAAGGTTCGTGTTTACATCATTGTCGCTGTACAAGAATTTACATTTTGTAACACATCACTGTTGTCACAGTAAATTCGTAACATGGTATGTTGCAACATCTTTAGAATAAGTAGGCATCATTTAGCCTCATTCAGTGGAGTAGTTTGACCTCCTGAATGGTCGGAGTTGTTCATCAGAATGCTCAATACACTAGTAGTTGCTACCTGTTTGTATTGAATTGACTTTGCAAGAGGGGAATAAAAGACAGAAGACACATTCTTGTATCATTACCATGTCAGGATCTACCTCACCCTAAAATTATCTACATGCCTCATCATTCGACCCTTACAAGTAGACAACGCCCAAGGTGATTATACATATAGACCATAGCTTGATGTACTATAGACATAACACATAGTCACTAACTCATGTGACGTCTACCTTTATACATCTGGCACCACCCTTCCATCTTTCTCAACAATCAGATCATATAACTCCACTTGAGAGTGAGTCTTAAAAAGTTACAAGTCAGTATAGAGGCTAGAACCTAAAGCCCAGGGAGCTAGTGTATATAATATCATTATTTTAAGCATTTTTAACTCAAGGTAAGTAAAGTAAATTCAATATTCTTGATTTTAAGGCAAAACAAAAACAAAATTTTGAGTAAGTTTTTTTCACTGGATGTCCCATGGGTAAAAGATTTTATATAGTATTCCAATTTGAACAATTGAAGATGACACAATCATAAATCAAACTTGAAAAGGATGGTTTCCTATAGTTGCACAACACACAACACACAACACACAACACTGCTAAAACAAATAAATATATATTTATATATATGTATATAAATAAAAATAGCCCTTAAAAGAACTGAAGGTAGATAAAAGCAGTCAAATGACAGAAAGCAAAAAGGATTCATAGATATTTGTTAAGGTCAATGGGGTCAAAATCAAGACTTGTTCCTTGGGTTTGAGGGAGATGACAATCTTTGATAGTGATATAACTGATTCTAACATTGGTAATGTCTCTAATAGTAACTTCAAGTCACAGTCTTTTTTGTATGCAGCAGATTTTATTCTTATTCTAACAAAGAAATAAATTTTTCAACCCTTTCAAAGGCCTTTAAAAATTTATCACAGATGACGATCAATATACTACCGTTGATTCTGTTACAAAAAACAATCTCAAGGTTACCATGCCAGAAGACTGAAATAGCGAGAATCTGCACTACAATTGCTGCTCCCACCCTTGGTCCTGCATAGGTAATGGATATGGTAGAAAAAATGGTAGAGGAAAGATACTTGAGAGCAAAGAAGAGGTTCATGAAACCCAGAATGGACCAGGCCCTGATGAAAAAAACAGTGGTCTGATATGCATATGGACATTGTGAGAAATTAGGAGTAGTGGCAAGCAGCATATCACATAAGTCAGCATAAATAGCAGATCCACACAACTGATTATAGGAATTCAGATGGCTACCTTTAAATGAGTTTAGCTAAGGAATGTTGGACCAGCCGACTGCCTATTTTAGGCTAATTCTGAGCATAAAACAAAATGACCTTAGGTTTTGTTACCATGGTGCTGACATAAATTGTTACATTTGTATACAATTATATGTCACTTGTATCTTTAATCAACAGTAATACACTAACAATTGTTGTGTTGAAAAAGAAACAATACTGGAGGTAATATATTCTTGCACAATAGAAATAAAATAAATATAAACTGAGAAAAGTGTTGATCCTACAGACAAAATCTTGTAGAGAAATAGACTTGCCAAAGCAAATTTATGTGGAGCCTCCTTTACGCAGGAATGTCATGTTGAATGAGTGATAATAATATTGATGAGAAGGAGGCAGGAGGAGCAAGAAGAGGAGGATGATAATGATGAACATAAAGAGGAAGAGAAAAAAGAAAAAGAAGAAGAAGAAGAAGAAGAAGAAGAAGAGAAAGAAAAGGAAGAAAAAGACTGAAAGGTGCACTTCAAAAAATGTCACTGTCCAATGTTCATCACACATTTTTTCTAGTAACCTTGCAGCTCTATTTAGGCCTATTATTACTCAATCATTTCATGTTGGTGTGTGTTTGACAAGGTCTCTTCAGACTCCTGAAGAGATGCTGTACAAAAGCAAAATGTTATATATAAATGAAGCCTGATGACAAAATAAGACATTTTGAAAAGTGATTTCACTCATAGTAGGCTTATCAATATAATACATTTGTATGCAAGCATATATACAAACCATATTGAAAAGCACTTTTTCTTGAAGAAAGTAAAGATATATCTTGAACACAACAACAATCTGGCACTCATAGATCTCATTGGCTACTTTGTAAAATACAGTTGGGTAAATAATTCCATTGATTACCTTTTCAGGTTATTTTCTGATGGCTTGTACTCGGAGGAGTGTCAAATGAAAATGAATTTGCTATTTTGTGCAGTTTTTCACTCTGTATCATAAACAAACTTTTCATATATATATAAAGAATAAATGCATATATAAAGAAATATATAAAGAAAATAAATGCACCATCTAGTGACATTTGTTCCAAAATTATGCAATTGCAAACAAAGCAAGGGTGCTTTACGATCAACCGTAGGTCTACTCTTAGTGCTTTTTGAGAGGTGTGCATGCATACTGCAACCACACATGGTGCTTGATGTGTTTTTGCCTATAATTTCATATTTATGTTCCAATTCTAAACCTTGGAGGTTGAGGTATTGGCTATGAATATTAGTGTAGGATTAAAGTAGAAAACCAATGGTGGCAGAGGTCTTGTGTACATGCTAAGGCTGGCCAGTGAAGTATGTTTGGGCATGGGAACACATGTTATTTAACAGTAAACTATTTGTCTGAAGAAGCTAACATCAAAATTTTACAAGTGAATCTAATTTTTTTTCTCAAATCTATTCCTTAAAACATTGTCTCTGTTGATAATTGGCAAAATTCTACAGTGTCATTCTTTTAAGTTACTAGATACTATATAAATGAAATGTAGAGTTCACTTAACTAGATACTTTAAGAAAGACTTAAGTTAACTCACATCTTAATATCTATTTTAATATACTTGAGCTTGAAGGGAGGCTGTTATGATAATATGTTATAGCTTTAGCCTCAGTCTGAATTGAGCCTCCTTCTGGAAATTGACTCTGCACTAGTAGACAGCCAAGATATGTTCATTCAGTCTCATCATTGCCTTAAGGGTTTCAATAATCTTCTATGTGTGCTCACAAACAAAACAGGGGCCACTTTGGATATAAGCTGGTCAACTCATGGAAAGATTGCTTTTGACAGAGCATGCCTCAAAACACCCTTAATATTTGGAGATATAGCCAAGGATATCACATCATCAGACCCATGGTACTTATCATCTTCAGTATTATTTATCATCCTTCCTGCATATTTAGACCAACAGTAATGGAGATGGCCCGAATAAATGCCACAAAAATCAAACTACAGTATTAACTTTTTTTCAGCTATTCTACATTTAAGGAACATGTCAATGTATACCTCCAGCCGTCAGTGGGCAGACATGGTCAAACTCTCTTTGGTAACTCTTCCAATTATATATCAGAGGAGGCAATCACATAGAAGGAAATATGAAATTGATTGCAGTCCTGCACACCATCATTTGCTCCCAGCCTGCTAATAAATCTTCACTTCCCAGGTTCAGTCTATAAGTCATGTGTTGCAAGTCGTTTTGCACTTAAAGTTCCTCTTCTTTTCTATCTACCAAACTTGCAAATTATGGACATAATCCCATTCCTAGCTAATACTGTATATGGCCCAACAAATGTACATCTTTACATTCTGACGCTGCCAAATTAGCCATCATGGAATATATAGCCTGTCAATTACCATGAATGTATATAGTGCTGGTGGGGATAGAACCTGGGAACTCTTGCACCAAACACAGGATGCAATAGTTAAGTCAACACTCCAAGAGGCAAATAAGGAAACAATGGCCATCAAGAAAAAGTAGAAGAAGATACATATAAATATTATAAATATACATATACATATATATACATATATGTATACATCTTAACAATTACTGCCTTGTTATCAACTATGGAGTTTTCCAGATGGTATTGTCAAAACCGAGGTGGATACCGAAAACATTATTCCTACAAAAAGGAGTACCAAGAGATGATTGTCTTTTTGTCTTTTTGTCTCTTTTACCAACTACATAAATGTATGTGTGCATATATATATATATATATATACATGCATACACACATATATAAATATATATTTATTTATACATATACACAAATATTAATATATATACTGCTCAGAAGAAAAAAATTAAATTTTAAGAGCTAACCATGAGCAAGAGATAGATAGATAGATGTACATAAATAACTAAACTCAAAAGGCAAGCAATCACTTATGTGCATAAATATTAAGAAACAGCTCAGTTAATGAGAATTTCCATCTGTTTTTAGCTTTATATATATAGTATCATATATAGTAACTCAGTAAGCAGGGATGAAACCCAGGAACTCTTGCACCAAAAACACCACCTAACTGTGTGTATGTGTCCAATGGCATATATAATGAAATATATAATATAGGAACATTTGCCATGAGGACTAACAATCATTTGAAAAGGTCACTATAGTTAAAAGGCCAATGCAATACCTTTGTCGCTCCTTTACACATAAATAAGTACTGTAAAACATAGTGGGATGAATAGGTTGGTGTCAACCTGATTGTATGGAGCACAGACCAGGCATGATGAACATTATCGTCATGTAAAACATTCAGATGATCATTAAAATTTAGAAATTCAAGCAAGTCTAGAATTTTCAGTTTCTACAGCAAGTATGTAAGTTCAGAAAAATTCTAAACATGTGAATGACTTCAAAAGAAACCTGACAACATGAATTACAAACATTTACAATGGCCTGTGCTGTCTTACTCTTGTAGAACTGGCCCTGACTGTGCTTTGGTTTGCAACACAATTTTTCACATAATTTCATCATAACTATATGAGTTATTGTCATATTTTAGCTATATGATAAGTTGATCAATACAGATATACCCTCCATTGTGATCAAAACCAATTTTATCCTTAACCTGTAACTTTTATCACAATATTTGAAAAATTTAACCTAGTGAACAATTGAATACAAACCTTAAAATTACTCATCCAACAACTTCTGAATACCTTGACCTGACATATCTACACATCAATTTAATCTTTAGTAAATATGTTGTATGTGGTGTACACAATAAAATTTTAAAAAGCAGATAAATTTTGCATCCATTGATTAAATTAGTTTAAACTTTATATTCAAATTAATTATTTTCCAATTCTTCATAAGAACAATAAATGCCATATCTTATATATTGATATTGACGATTACTTAAAACATCTTCTCAGAATTGTTAATAAATTGACAATGTCAGTTCTTTCTTTGAAGTGTTTTCATCCTAGTCTTGGACAAAAGTGACATTCCCAAGCATAAAATATTAGCACACCGAGTAAGAAAGCTCATAATAAGGATTGGCCCTTATAATTATATGTTTACACTATTTCACTTGAAGGATTTGGATGTTACAAAGACTTTACTTGTCTAAAGAGTCATTCTATTAACAAGGATAACTGCATGAGTACAATGGTACACCAAATTCATAGAAGTAACATATGGCAGAGTTATTCAAATTTCTGTTTCGTTAAAAAAATCTTGCTTTCATATCAACGGCAAGTGACGTTCATCATGGAATGGCACATGTGCATAGATGACAAAATTTTTATACAAAGAGATGAAAAGGGGAACCCCCAAAGGTAGAGCTAAGATGCAAAAGCATACAATTTTTTTTTCTGAGGATGGCAATTTTATTAAAAATCCTGTCTCTGGATTGTCTTTTCAATCCTGTCTTGGACCTTGAAGAGGGTACAAATAAATTGTTCCACGTACAAAACAATTCACTAACAGCTGATTGTCAAATTATTCAAAGTGGTGAAGAGAACAAAAGGTGATCTCTAATCTCCCTACCTCGACTAGCTTCACAAAGGTCCCTCTGCTGTTTCTCTTTGCGTCTATATAATACCTCTTGTTCTGGATCCTAAGTGTCTTGGACGAGAGCTCTTCAATTCCTGGAAAAATTAAGATAAACTGGTACGTTTAGGAACAATCAAGGTCTGAAATGTTGAGATCAATTTTTAAAACGTGCAAACAGTCACAAGTCGTTAGACTCACACACGACAAAAATTTTTGCGCTGAGGGCTTCCACAGATCACATTTGACATTGACAGTTATGGACAATGTTGACCAAATGTCTGATTTTATTCAAATTGGTAGACAAACTCTTGACGATGATACAATATAGAAATCATCTCACAGAGGAAAGTTTGCATACCGGCGTATGGCACACACAACATGTGCATTTTAAAGCAACCATTAACTCTCTGACAATCGAGTGACAATAGTCACAATACTTCGTAATTAGAGGCCCTGGCGTGTGTATCCACGTAGGTTGTCCACTTGAGACCTAGAATACCACTGGAAAGATAAAGTAAATCGAGTTTCATGTCCGAGAATGGCAGGTTGAGTTGACCTCCACTTTCCCACTATCAGCTGCTCTGATCACCGGTTCATCTTCAAATTATGCAGTAAAATTGTTAGATCGATGATTTTGATCCAGAATAGACACACAAATACGAACAGTTTAGACCCCTTAATTGGGCTATCAGCAATTGAAACTGAAATTGTCAAGCAGATAAGTAATTTTACCGTTGCATTTTTCAGGTGAGAACGGTAAGACCATCCACAATGAAGGCAAAACTTTGACTCTCGGACTCATATCCTCCACTGTAGAGAAATCTCAAAATCTTGATCTATAATTCTGAGCCACATTTACAGAGGCAGCAGCAAACAAATCAATCAGCGTCCAAACAACATGCTAAGCCACTTTTAGCGATCAACGGCATTAAATTTATCTATCAAACTTTTTCAAATCTCAAAACAGGTTCGAAATAAGAGGAATGCAAATCACTAACTGTAAGAAATTTTACTGGTGGAAGGCAGCGGTTTTACGTGTCGGAATTACTGTAGAAGTCAAAAAATAGCAAAGAAGTTAACAAGAAAATACAGTTGGGAAAATATTAGTATTGGTAGGCCTTATTTATTGGATTTCTGAGCTGTGGCAGTGGCACGGCAAGTGTTAGAATTTTTCTTCTGCTGGTGAACTATGTCATCAGATCACATATGGTGTAGCGATGAAAGTTTCATTTGTTCCTCTAGCAAAGCATATCTACCTAGAATATCTATATGATATATAGCTTAGCTTGGCTCTAACAAGAGTAAAGGCTCTTCGCATAGAAAATCTAAACTCAGAATCGAGAATTCAACATTAACTTGAGCAGGCGAGCTCAATTTTGAAACATGACGAACAAGTATGAACCGGCTTTTCAGAAAACGAGGATCAATTCCTAAACATTTGTATTTTCTCTAGCCTTAGTAGAAGTGGCAATAACTCCTAAGTTCCTCTTCATCACGACACAGTAATATGACTTCTTTTGTAGTACAGCAGAAAAAAAATATTCAGGACATTTGGTAACAAGGTTTTCTGCCAAAATCTGGCTACTTGAGCCAGCGAGGAGCTGCCATGTTCGACACTGCCAATCCGTTCTACGACAACTGAAAGAAATGTTGCCGCTTCTATTGGCTTACCCTTCGAGTCTGTGCCGCTGCCTTCATCGTTTCCTCCGTTTTCAGCCATTTCCAGCTCTTCACAACCCCGTTTCAACCTCCAAAACCTCTGGCTTTCGGTGGCCGGTGACTTCTTTCCTGCTAAAACTCTGCTGCTGTCTTTCCAGTCCTTAAACAGTTTGCTTGCGGCAGCTTTCTGCCACGAACAATAAGAGAGCTGGGCTTTTGACAATTATTCCCAAAGATCTCTTCATGGAAACTTGAGAAGTGGACACCAGAGCAATGGCTGAAAAAGAAACGGTTGGTTTGAATTCATAGATATACTATTTACAATATCGTTGCCTCAAAGTCGTGATATGTGATACAATACTTACTACTATTATAATATCTATGTGCCAATATGGTGATATTAAGTTTTGAAGAAAAGGGCATGTCATGTTCCGTTCGTTACTGTTTATGTGTCGATTTTTGCGCACGCAACACTCAACACCCCATTTTCTACGTATCAATACCCCCATGCACTTTCGCAAGGTCAAGGACCTAGTTCCAATTGATAGGTATTATGGCACAACTAATGAGAAGCAAGCACACTTTTACGAGCACATGTATCTTCTTTTGAAGAGGGCATTGTGAAAAACGGTGAGAAAGTAAGTTGTCTCCTACATTGTGATCAGATGCTGATGGCGAGAAAACGATGATA
>JAAAKL020006814.1:0-17581 GCA_010016065.2 Carybdea cf. marsupialis auct. non (Linnaeus, 1758) | reverse complement strand
TGCATGTCTTTACTTAGTTATTCAACATCCATATGTCCACCATCTGGTATGTTTTATATAGTTTTTTCAATTAGTGGTGTTAATACTTTGTATATTATCCTTCATTGTAAATTACGCTCCTTCACAAAATTATGTATAAAATCTATCCTTATTTACGTTAATGTCAGTATTGATGTAATGTCTTGAGAAGAATCGATTGAAAAGCTTCGACAAAATGAAATTCGCCTTATATGATTTCAAATTCTGCAGTACCAGCAATCTGAGAAAAAGTTATTAGGTACTACACTGGCTATTTTAAGTTTAAATCCTCTCTTCTCAAAAATCACTCACTATTTTTCATTTCAATCCTTGTTTTTTCCCAACAAACACTTCGGAGGGTTCATAATTGTCAGCCTGAAGATGGGAGAAGTATCTCTCGAAACGTAGCTCCGACAAAGACTACGACTCAAGACGTGACCAATATCTACCATCAAGTAAGGGGATATTGCTAAGCAGGCGCCCTGTTTAGAGGTATAATAGAGGGACGACACTGTCCATACCTATATTCTACTGTCCATATTCTTATGATCATTCTCATTGCATGAACGTGTGACAGTTAGTTCTACACTATAAAATCAGTGATCTACTCTAACATGAATGCGGAGGGAAAGTGTGACGTCATGATTTTGAAAATGTTTGAACCATGGAAAAATACTCAATCTTCAAGTTGCTCTTTTAGTAAGAATGTCAATGGCCAAAATTGAGAGTGTTGCCTTTTCCCAACACCGAGATAACAGCTTTCAAATTTTTAAATCTCTCTAACAAAACCTTATTATTTGATGCTTGATCTTAAGATCCAAGCTTTGAGTTTTGAGCAGAAATCTTTAAAATTCAAGCGCCTCTTATTAAAACACTATTTACACTACAGATTTGGTATTTTGAAAACAGCCTACCCCTTGGTTGTCTTTTGACATCTGGAGTCAAACAGTACTATTTCCAAAACTTTTGGTTCGTGACGTCATCACTTTCCCTCCGCATTACAACTAACGATTTTACATTAACTACGAACAAAACAACACTTAACAAAGGAAGCACTACTAACAACAGATGGGCAATTAAGGCTAAACCATATCTATAAACTTCGGAAGGTTTTAACGCTTGAATACAAAGAATACAGTATTGGCAACTTCTCAATACCATACAAATCTTTTAATGAAACCTAACTTGGAATAGAAATGAGTACTCCTAGTTTATCCTCACCGACCCCCATATCATAGTGATACCATAGTAAATTGATTGGTAAGTCTATTTACTCTGGTGACGCCATGGGCCGCATTTTGAATGATTTATTAAAATACTCACGCATCCCACTTATTCAAGTCCTCTCTTCCAATTAAGCACAGAAAAGTAGTTGCTTAGAATACTACAACTTTGAGCTCTACTTTTACTTCCTGCTAAAGACACATCTTTGATAACGGTTTTTAAACCTGTATGTTTAACTTAGTAGATCATTTAGATTCCATTAAAACATACCCCGTTTTAACGTCTCTCTTTAAAGAACGCCCTTTTTCTAGCTTGAAAATGTAACTTAAGTTTCCCTCCAATACATGCTGTATTTATACCATTATTTTGCTTAAGGTCTTTGGCTTACTTCACAAACATTATCATGGGAACGGTTGGTTCATTTATGACGCATACGAGTTGGGTTTTTTTCAAAATATTTTTTTTCTCAAAAACCAACAAGTTTGATCTTATTAAAAAAAACTTCTAATCTAATATGAAACAAGAATTTTTTACTAATCCCCAGAGTTATGCCTTAGGTTAGTTTATTTTGAACGTTACGGGGGAGGGGAGTCAGCAATAAATCTAAGTTGTGTCTGGAATTGCATCAATTTTGGTTTCTCTATTAAAGTCACTTGGAAAGCTTGCCTGCTTCGCGAAAATTGTATATAGCATGATTTTTCTGATTCACTTCTGTATACTGAATTAAAAAAATAAAATCATTTATAGTGCCTATGATTTGAACGTAATAATATCTTGTCATTTTTTAAGACTGAAATTCCAGTTATCCGAATGAACTAATATCCATAATCATTCTGTAAGTGCTATGGGTGCCCACAAAATTAAAGAAGGTTTTTGAATCTGTGATATTTAAAAGAAAACCATTTTAACAGATAAGAAGAGACGCAATAAGAAAGGGAATATATGCAGCACATAAAATGTCTGCGCAGAAAATACAGCTGCACAGAAAATGCAGCACAGCACAGAAAATAATCTGTCTATCTCTTGTCCTCAAGAATAAGAAGAATGGTCAAAGTGACTTGAATATTCTTTCTTTCAAATAAATTGATATATAATCGTCGAGCTATAATATTTTCGAAGCAGGGCAATTGATACTTATTTCATTCCTTACGCTCTTAAGTGAGTAATTACTAAAATCAATTGTAATATTTTTTCGTTCAGTTAATGAACTTAACGGATATATTTCCATGCAAACACAGTGACTGTGACAGTAAACAAATTCAATTAAGAGAATTGTAAAATAAAAGCCTAGTTTCATAATTTATTACAGATTTTGGTGGCAGGTCTTCTTAAGTTAAGGAAACGTTAATTCTAAGACTAGACTTATGTTATTATTTAAGGCTTTACTCTCTTATCGACGTATGTGCAAAGTTTTGTGTTTTTAGATATTTTTCCTACATTTTTGGCAAGGCGGGGTCGGAGGAGAACTAGATGTTGTTGTGTGAACCAATTTTACAACCTTATGCACTACCCCGCCGTACACACAAAATAATTTTAATAAACTTATCAGCACTCTAAAAACTAGCAGGATCAGTGAAATCGATAACTTCCTGCTGTCGTGAAAGTTGTCTTAAAAGCAGTAGTATAAATACTGTTAAAAGTTGGTTTACTGAATAGACACTGCGTACTCTTTTTACGCATATATGGGTTTGTCACAATGGTATTTATGACAGAAATCAGGTAGAAAAAGGGAGAGTAATTCAGGAGTTTATATTTTTAAGGATCAACATACATACATAAACATTTGTAGTTGTAATGCCTTGTGCACAAGATTTTTGTTACGGGCTGATGGGGTTGGTTATGACGGTTTATTCTTGGAAAAGTAGAGACTTTCTTGAAGTCTCTTAGTCTAAATCACTGATTTATGACGTCAATTGTATTCAAACAAAGCATTCTTAGAGTTTGTGATGTAAAAAATATCGTGGCTCCAGTAAATATCATTTGTTGTTATGTACGATGCATTTAAAACAAGATAGCGAAAACATGTAGATTTCCAATTTTTTTGGCATGAATCCTGTTAATGTATTCAGTTGTGTATGAGTACGTATGAATATACCACAACATGTCTTTCATTCATTTCCATACAAGTATCATTGTTCATTGCAAGCACGCGAGACTGTGGATATCACACGAACCCATGTATTTGCAGCATGAAATACTCTCCCACCTAACAGATAAATCCTGTCTTTCCAGAAGGTGCCGTTATGGTAATTAAAATTCAATGATTCATTATCCCTAGAGAAAAAACTATTTCAAACACAGCTGAATTTTAAGTCTATAATGCTCAATTTTGCAGCCATCTTACTCCAACTAATTCGTAACGTGGTCAAGGAATACATATGAAGAGGCATGGCTATAGGAAGTGTTGTTTTTGGCATGTGTTTTGTTTTCGTATCATAAGATATCACGGAGGATTGATTGAATAAATTTGAAGTCATACTCCACCTCATTAGACTTATCACAACCCCAAAGTTGAGGATTTTCAAGGCGTCTTCGTATTTATCGCCCTACTTGTGAAAAAACAGAATATATCAAATGATTTTTTTGTGAGTAAGTTGTGAGTAAGCTTTCTGCTTTAAGATGGGAAACAGGCTCCTAAATAAAAACGTCGTAACTAATATCACGTCATGAATGCTACTTTTCAGGCTAATTTATCTCCAGTGGTCAAAAATCTTTTAATATTTTGTCTATTTTGATTCAAGGAATCAAACTGCCATCTTAACTTGGTCTCACGTACAGTTTGCCGCAGATTTAAGTGAATTTTTAACAAACTTTAACCAGAACGAGGCAGTTTTTGACGTCATAAGGAACAGGGAAAGTCGCTGTTGATGCGTAGCTAAAAAACACAAACCACCACTGGTTACGTCTGCAAACGATCAAAGGTTGATTATCAGATTTTCAACAGGTTTAACTTAACCACATGCTTTCCCGACTCCCGAGACAATCTTGCTGCCTCTACAGGCTATTTTCTTTTAAACTTTTGCGTTTCCATTGAAGACCTAAATAGAACCAATCAAATTTGTACATCATAAGGAAGAGGAACAGTCAGGAGGCAAATATGTCGGCGACATGCAGTGCAGCTTTAAGCTAATTTACACTGTTTTACTTTGAGTGAACGCAACGTAAGGCAAAAATAACAGACTGGCGCAGGTCAGTACACTAAAGAAGAAAAAATTCTGACCACTGGAAGTACTCTTTAAAGAATCAATATGTTTCTAAAATTTCCAGAGTTTTTTATCTGTTAGCTTTGTTTTAATCTGACGTTTCCATATAGCACACCTAGCATGTACGATCTGAGTTCCTATAGCCACGTTCAACCCATTTCCTCTCGAATACTACTTAAGTACAACGCTAAACCATTTTGCTGATATTATACACAAATAATTTAGTTTAAAGAGAAAAAGCCGAAATTTCACCATCGGGATTCAATCCCTGTATCCATAATCGCGGCGTGCTGCTCTACCAACTTAGCTATGATTACGCAGTGATAAAATAATGCACTTTTCTCATCAGCTCCCAATACTCCACCGGTAGACATCGACATCCAACTCTACGAAGTTTTGGAGACCAGCCTCTCTGTGCCACGCAACTTGACTATGGAAGAACTACCATCCGGCCCATCACAGCCTATTGACAGTTGCAACGTATTTTTTCGAAGAGAGGACTCAAAAATATCAAGTTTGAAAATATCGCGTTAGAATCTGTACCCATAAGATTGTACAATAGACAACAAAATCTTAATTTCCGGTTTCGGGATACTTTTTGTGTTCTTTCGACATCAATAACTGGTTTACAAATGTTCCTTTAGATGAAACAATTAAGAAATTTGCCGCTTCATGAACCATCTACAATAAGGCATTGCATCGGGCTGACCTTTACTGTTCCCTGAGGAGATGTTTTTCGAATCGATAGAGGCTGTGACACCTGGTATGGAATTCGACTTCAACAATGCAATGACCCGACAAAGAAAAGGGTAAGTTTGGGTAGTTCCTTGGGCCCGACGTTGTCTCATATCCTTGTGGGCTTCTATTTCAACCCTTTAATTCCTCCCAAAAATCTGTAGTTAATTCCTATACTTTTCCAACCGGTGTGTATATGAGACATTTATTTTCTTGCCATTACATCTCTTGGATCTCTTTTTGCCGAAAGAGACACGCAATGCGAATTCAGGATTTACTCAAAGGGCAAATTGAGGCAAGAATTTGATTCATGAATGCAAGTTTTTTTTTCTAATTACTATCCTGATGAGGCCGTTAACGTAACCACCAAAGCAAAACTATCACAATGTTACAGTGAATAGAATTTTGAAATTAGAGATTGTCGGTGGAATTACCCTCATGTGGCAACTCTTCGTTTCAATTCATAAAACTAAGCAAAAAGGGCGTTGAAAAGTGTTTTAGAACTTTAAGTCCCACGAACTATTCCAAACTAGCCACAAAGACCGTGTTTCTTTAACAACGAGATTGTATACAGGTAACCAGACTTATCATTTCTTGCATAAATACACGTCTATTTCCTTTCCTACATTGTATCTTGTTAATGTGGATGCAGTGACATGGCTGGCTCTTAAACCAAGACTCGCGATAGACTGGAAATTTTTGATCATGAAGATTTGCATCTCAAATTGAAAAAGTTGCAACAATACATTATAAATATTTTAACGCATCTATTGTTGCTGAAGAACGGGAGATAGCTGATGTAGTGCACAAAAAGAAGATCAGAATATTTTGTGTAGAGGACGTACAGTAGAGAGAAGAAGGCTCAAAAGAAATAGGTTGGGGATACAATGCTTTCTCGTCTGGAAGTGATTCCAAATGGAATGGATTGGGAATCGTGTTTAATAGCAGCCTAAAGGAACAAATAAAATGAAATGACCAGAGTGAGTGACCGAATGATTAAGATACAACTCATGGTAGAAGATTGTGCTACCAACATTGTGTCAGTTTATTCTTCATAAAAAGTATGTTGCCAAGATGAGGAGGATAGCAATTTGTGAATTTCTTGAAGACCTGATTAGATCAGACTTCACAAGTTAGAAGTGTGGTGCATTTTTGGAGGGGGGGGGGGTGCTGATGTGAACGGACATCTAGGAGACAAACAAGGTATCTACAGCAATGAGCAAGAAGACAATTGTCACGCAAGGAGAAAAGAAGAACAGACCATTATTTTGCACTTCTTTAAAATACCAGACCTCACGACTTATATTATTTTAATTACGATTAGAGCACCTGATCACGTATAAGAGCCATCCTTACAGGAAGAGTCAAACAGACTGCATCATGGTAAGAGTGGAAGGGAAACAGAAGCCCAGATTGCAAGTTAATACCTTGAGAGGCAGCATTGAAGCAGCGGAGACTTCTTGTAGCTGACATTAAGTGGCACCCAGAAAAAGTAAAAGAGCAAATTAGACGTTGATAATAAGAATATGAAAGCTTGTGGAGCGAGAGGAAAGATCTAAAAAAGACATATGACTGCACGCCTTCAACAAGGTGAGAGAACCCAGTTGGAGACTTTTCCCAGGGCAATTAAGAATGTATGAAAAATCATACTAGCTTACCAGTGGGAAGTCACAAGAGGCATGAAAGATGTGGTGGTGGAACATGGAGGTACAGGAGTCTATCAGAGCCGAGTTTGCGGCATCTAAGGATTGTCAAAAGAATAATTTTGACAGAGACAAGAAAAGAGATCCTATAAAGAGGCATATAAAAAAGAGACAAGGAAGAGCTAAGAAAGACGGCGCTTATAAACTTTGCAATAATATTTTACAGGAAAGTAGGAGCAAGAAAGATACATAATGTAGATAAGACAAGACATCGCTAGACATTGAGGAGGCGACCAGCGCCAATGACAAGAATGGTATTATCGTAGTACAAAACGGAAAAAATAAACCTGAGGTAGACAGAATACTTTGACGATCTGCTCTATGTCGACAATGAAAGCGACACAATGCCACTAGCCGCCTTTGCGTGTGATCCAGAACAGGCAATTACCCTGCCAGGAACGAGTAATTTGTTAATCACCATAAAAACGAAGAAAAGAGAAGGACCTTTATATATCACAGTCCTTTGCGAAGAAGGATGCAAGTGGCATTGGGAGATCCTGTATGATATATCGGAAAGGAAAGAGAAGATTCCAGATGTCACTAGCAAAGGATACGCTAAGTGATCAACACCAATTAATGTCAGTTTTGATTTATGCCCAGACGAGACACCTTCGGTGCTATCTTTATATTGAGAGAAATCTTAAAGGAGACGTTTGAAAGCTAATCAAAGCGATTTATTGTAGGTTGAAGAAAAGAAATAAATTTCTGAGGGGATTTTATTGCCTTAGATATACGATCCTTGCCTGATTGATAGATTTCTTGCTTGCTTTAATACTTGTGTGTCACTTAGCAAGCAAAGTGTGTAAAATATAGTTAAGATACCGAAAAACTAAAAAATGCCATCTTCAGATATATCTATTACTTAGTTTTTGTGAAGCTTATTGATATCGAGGTGCAAAGTATAACCATTTGTACAACACGTCCATGATAAGAGTGGATTTTTTTAACTACAGCTATTTCTTTGAAATTTGGTTTATGTGCAAAATTCTAAATCTAGTTAGGTAACGAATTAACTGTTACTGAACGTGTTTATCTGGCACAGGTCATTGCATTCTTTCACGTTAAAGAAGGAAAACATTAAAATGCGATTTTGAAAGATACTATAGAAATGCAAAGATAATAATAATGATGATGATAATGATGCTGATGATGATGAGGAGGAGGATGAGCTAAGACACGAGTTAAAAGCAACAATTTTATGAGAGTTTATTAACTATTTAAAACCGCTCAGGACTGTAGAGACTTGTTTTTGATACCAATATAGCATCTGTGGGCATGGTATTAGTATAGATTCACTAAAAGTGCATGAATGTAATTAAAATAGCGAGGTATACTTCTGACTGTTGGTAGTGCGCATCTTCTGGAAGGCTGTTGTATGCCTTTGACCATATTGTCTCGCTAAGATATCTTGTAAAGAAAAAACATCACCTGTTCTACATTGATATTTTCAATTTAATTTCAAGATTTCTACAATCTTTATTCTAACATTCACTTACATGCAAAAAATTGAAATAACTTTGTAACTAAAAAATTACTTCATTGAAAAAATTAAAGCATTGATGACGTTGTTATGTTATGTGTCAAAGGCCGTACGAGAATTGTCGTAAACCTAAATAAAAGTTGACATGATTTGCATGATAGCCATAACTGCTTGACAAACAAACACAAACGAATCAATATTAAGCGAGCTTGTACTTTCTAAAGAAAGTGATACCAAGTAATACGATCCTTTAGGGAGCTTGCATTTGCTATAGAAAATTTGGACAAATACTACGATCCTTTAGCAATTCCACAAATATAAAATTCGCAAAGTATCTTCAATTTTATAGGTCTGGGAAAGTAAATTTTGGCAAAAAAATATAATTTTTTCAAACATTCACGAAGACGGGTTCCATCCATGTAACCATTAAATTTCAGAAAATTCCTCGGATAGGTAAGCTTTCAGGATGTTTAATCTCCATTCTCCCAATGGTGTGAAAATTTTTTTCTGTGACTAGAAGCTGAAATATGGTAACATGCCCCGTAAAACATTTGCCCCGTAAAACATTTGCCCCATAAAACATTTTTTCAAATTTTCCCTGGCTAACATTCTCCTATACGAGTGATACAAAATTCATAAGCTAGTTGCATTGCGATGAACCCAATTTTGAAAATTGCTGATAAAAAGGAATGACTGATAAAGTGCCATTTATATACTTCCTTAGTAAACCTTAATCTCGTAATTTTCCGTTTTCTTTATATTTCTTGGCACATTTAATTTTATAAAAAGTAATGATATTCTACCCACAAGATACATGCAGGCAACTGTGCCTACTTGCTAATCTGACCAGTTGCCTTCCTCCGCAATACCTTATCTGATTCATCCTTTTCACTTCTCGTTACTTCGACCGAAAAATTGTACTTGTTGACGATCTTTCAGAAATAGTTCAAAGAAAAAGATTGACAGCCGTTTAACAAATGCGTTTATAACCCTTAAAAGGTACTAGAGAAATAGAAATTTATCACCAAAGGAATTTAAGCCTATAACCTACTCATTAGCAGCGTCTGCTAAACTGTCTCAACTAGGTACATCGCAGTGATAATATGTATTTCTCTAGTTCCCCTATTAGCTCCCAATCCTCTACCGGTTTACATTGACATCCCGCTTTCAGCATGTTTGGAGTCCAGACCCCCTGCGCTATGTAATTGAACATGTATGCCCAATCTATTAACATCCCATTGATAGTTACAAGGTATTATTGCTTATAGAATATCTAAAACGACAAAGTTCTGAAATAAATTTGTTGAATTCTTGTCTGATAAGTTGGCAAGTGTGCCTTTTTAACTAATATCTCAAGTCTAATGATTCGTCATTTCTTATAACTGCTATCGCCTAAAGAGCTAATATGTTTAAGCAGCCGTTTTCGTTCTTATTACATCACTTTTGTTCTCAATAAGCGTATCACCACTAAAGCCACTTTTTTTCTCTATTGGCATATCATTATAGATGACTTAAAGGGGCTATCTATGGTAGCCCTGCCAGCTTTAAACGAACTCAGGTTCTCATTTTTGTGTCAAAGAGTACCTTATACACAAATTTTGCCAAACTGAAATCGAGAATCGTGACTGGAAGCCTCAAATTTTAGTAATTGAAGATATATAGATCCGTTACTCCTAGTGGGTATTTGAAAACGGATACTACGTTCTGCCCAATTCTGGCCAATTGACAGAGAAACAAGGATGCCGCGTGGCACCATTCAAAGAAATGATCCGATCGGATCCTCGTATGGCATGTAATTAGCGGTTGACTCATGCTGCGCCTTCACTCAAACTTGGTATAAGACCTTCATATGTTTAACTAGGTTTGTGTCAAATAGACGTACCACTTATAACGTGCCACTTTGGTGTGTAAGGTCACCAAGGCATTTACTTTATACACATCTCTGTCAACGTTTCCTTTTCCTTTACTGAATCATATGATCAATACAAACTCCAAGTTGGTAACGTAGTCTAATTACAAATATTAAATGCCAGACACAAACGTAAAGAAAAGGTCAACTTACAACAGAAGGTATCAAATTCGTAAACTTGCGCTTTTATTTTCCTTGTTTACAATAAACATCGTTGTAATGACTGAACGCTATGAGTAAATAACGATACCTCGGAAGCAATTTCACGTATTTCACTGATTTAAGTTTTATTTTGCTATTTGAATGCCTCCCAGAGTGGTGTCCTGACTCTGATATTATTTCTAAGTCTGACATTAAATTCTTGCTAAACTCTAAATATTCAAAATACCCTGAATCCATGTGAGGGTTGCAATTATTGTTTTGATACTGTACTTTATTTTTACTTAAGTCATTAGTGGGTTTAAGCTGGCTGATAACGTTAGCTGCTAACCTTTTGTAAAGTGGAGATTAAGTGACGTCGTAATTATTGCATATTTACAATTCTGAAACAAATGAAGTGTTAGTATGTATCTCTTTGTTCTTTTACTTCATATTCTTAATTAGGCAAATTTAAATTTAGTAATATAATTTTATAATATCTAGTCATCATTGCACTTACGTCTAGAAACTGACAT
The DNA here is from genome assembly GCA_010016065.2 of Carybdea cf. marsupialis auct. non (Linnaeus, 1758). NCBI lineage: Eukaryota > Metazoa > Cnidaria > Cubozoa > Carybdeida > Carybdeidae > Carybdea > Carybdea cf. marsupialis auct. non (Linnaeus, 1758). The sequence goes on along the minus strand of JAAAKL020006814.1, from coordinate 6,635 downwards.
GCATTCTTTTTATTAGAAGCAATCCTTTTATAGTTTATGTCAGCATTTGTTTTGTCAACTTTATTTTTTTACGTCATGAGAATTTTCGTATTGAATGTTAATTACTATTTATCCATTTCCACAGTACATGATTTTACCTTTCAGGAACTTTAATTTTACTACTAAAAAATGACTTTAAATTTCAAAATAATCGAGTTTGATTCCATTTTTACAAAAAATCATAATATTTCACCAAATAGTCGCTCACTTTCCCAATGACAAATCCCTTTTTAGGAGTATCAGCAATCTCGTAGCCACTGTTACATTGAATAAAGTCTTAAAACATGAGATACCATGCCTCATGGTGAAAAGGAGTAGGACGACGCAAAAATGTGATGTGGTCTAGAGAATGTATCAAGGTTTCATTCTCGGTCGTAGTCTAAGTTCAATTTATGTAAACACAAGAGAAAATGACGAAAGCAGACATTGTCACGTTGTAAATGTCAAAGAAAGCCATCCGTTCACTTCTTGGATAGGTATAAACAGTTTAGATAAAACAAGGGAAGGTTGTGATAAATCTGGAGAGGCCCTCTATACATTTCCTGGGTCATTATAGAGATGCTATGTATGCTTGAAGACTACTAGTAGTGAAAGAAAACATCTTTCGAAAACCTCTGATAGAATAAAAATTTTAATCAGTATTAACTACGTTAGGCCTATATGTATTAGTAAAATTAAGGCTTACAGTTTTTATATAATTTAAATCTTCTGTCGTTGCGAGACAAAGTGGCATAATGCACTGGACTTCATTGCATTAGCCAATGACCTACCGAGATATATACATATATCATTATTGGTTTTAATCTTTTCTGCTAAGATTTGGTCTTTACTTGACTTAAATCATCTAAAAGATTGTCAATCCAGAGTCACTGCCAAGATGTTTGTGTATTATGTGAACAAATCTTCTCAGAAAACAAAATTCCTAAGACCACGCGTACTCAAGTCCTCCCAGACTCCATAAACTCAAGTACAACATCGGCAACATTAAATGCAATGAATCAAATTCCGGATATTTTAACTCAGCTATACTTGAAGATATACCACTTATATAGAAATTTGTTTCCTTTAAACGCCTTGAGTATTTCTTGCAGTCCTCTTGAGAAGAAGTAAAAACAAGTAGTCGCATTTTGGGAAAATAACTATACTACTATGGGACAAATCGTATAAATGGATGTTTGCTGATCTCGCATCATTGAAATATGTAGAAGACGAACTATTTGGGAGGACATAAAGCACCAGAAATGAGTACGTACAATAGGCATTAGGGATTTAAGTGTAAGTAGGAGCCAAGAATTCACATAATTAGTCAAGAGAGAAAGAGACGGCAGCGCCAGGGAACACTACTTTCAATCTTATTTACTACATGGGCATGATGTAATCCGATGGTTCACAGCCTTAGATTCTTTAGCACCTTAGAAGCAGGTAAAAAAAATTTCTTAAGTACAGTAAATGTCTTTGAAAGATTTTGATAAAGTAAGCTATAACTTTGAAGATTCTTAGCTTTTGCTTTTGTGCTTGCTATAAAAAGAACTTTAAAATAAAACACCCGTGTTGATCTCTTGAAAATGACTGGAATAGCTACTATGTACTTCATAGATGTGTCAACTAGGATAAGGATCTGCAAGCTCTATTGATTTTTTAAAAAAAACTTTCAGGCACGACAGGGAAATTTGCAGAACACGGTTTTGGTGCATAAAGAGATGTTGAAGAAAAACGTCGTACTTTCTGCATCACAAAGTAACAATTGCAGTCCTAATCTCTAGGTGACTATGATAAAAAAAATCCGAGAAGCGCCAAGGAAAATGTTTCACCCGAATGTACCGTTAATTGTTCTAATCATAAGAAAAATACTCAAAAATAGTTTCAATTATAGTTTCTCAAGTTTAATGAATGTATTTTGGAATTTAATAGAATCAAATAATTTCCAATATTTTTGGTAATTTGATTTTATGTAGAATAACTATCTTTATAATTGAAGGTTCTTTATCATTCTAACGAAGAAATATATTTATAAAAAAGCTTAAGGAGTCACTGTTTAAGCTCCTAATATTATTGCCTACATTCTTTTTAAAATTTCTTTTATGATACGAAGTGCACAAATTTTTGAGACTGAAGGCAATAAACTGTATTATCTACCAAAGTATTGCATTACTTTTTGTCCAAGATAGTTTTTGTCTAAGGTACGGTTAATAAGGAAGAATATCATATTAAGGGACGTTATCATCCTGTCCTGCTTTAAAGACTAATTTTTGAGATATTTCTATCTCAGCTTCAACTTCCATAAAAAATTACGAAAGAAATACAGCAAATCAGTATTGTAATTAGCTAATACAATATTTGCATGGAAGATGGGTTCGTAAAGCCATTATGTAGAAACAACTCAAGCGTAATGAAGATCTGAAATTACAGCATTTTACATGAGAACACTAGTTAATTAATCCCAGCCTCTAGTTTAATGAGGCGGGGATGTGTGGCCACGAATACGATCCCTAAATCCACCATCGTCTAACGGTTGCTCACCCATTTCGTATAAATCTGTACTGTAGTGCAAGTCTTCATCCAGCTCTACGTTTAAGTCTCTGTTAACTCCCGTAATTGCAGCAGTTTCGGCATTAAATTCACTACTTCGTGATTTCTGATGTTTGTAACAAGTATATATGCTCAACGCAAATATGAAAAAAATTACTATGCACAAAATCGGCACTAACACTCGAACAGCCGTTGGTAAATAGTTTTTTCGATACTTGAGCTGGTATCCTGGTTCTCCCTTCATAACTAAAGTAAAAGAAAGACATCAAAAACATTTCAAAGTTTAAAATTCAATAAATAGATATATAATAACGATACCTAATTACTAGCTTCTATGAAATACGAATAAAGTGAAACGTTAGAAAAAACAACATTTGCAGGGGCAAAATGGCCTCCCAGGGTAGAATTTGTGAGTTTAACATTACTTACAACCCTATTTACAAGTAAAAAATCAAGTCTAAAGAGGTACTAGAGAAAAGTAGAAATATGTCATGACTGGTATTTGAAGCCGGGTCCTACATGATAACATAAATCACGTTTCTCTAATCTTCCAATTCGTTTCCGATCATTAAATCATCCGATCATCTGATTAATCATTCAGTCACCTGATGACGACATGTTCTCACTTTCCTTCAGTGTTTCTTCTTACCTCACATTTCAAATCGACTGTTCTCGGAAACCCCTTTCAAACAAAAACATTTTAAAATGCTTCAAGTACTAAAAACTTATTTAGAACTTTTTCACTAATATCCCCTATACTTGACATGCAATGTACCATTTCACATAAATTTAACCATGCTCTGATGTTACCCCTTTTTGTTTCAATTTTCATCCAATCTCTTAACGAGTAATACACCTTTTAGCTAAGATTCGGAATAATCGTCTAATATACATATTTTTGGACACGGACTTTAGTTTTCGTGGATGTCTTGTAATAACCCATGTGCGTTGAAAATTATAGAAACAATTTTTAGATATAATAACGCTACAAATCATAGATGACCACTACAGTAAAGTTGAAAATAATCGGAAATGGCATGTACTAAAATTTGGGTTTCAGTCTCCCTGTTAAATGCCATCCCACTTTCGTAAATCACTTTCATGGGTACTTGTAAACTGTGAGTCTCTTTAGTAACTCTAGTTACGGCGATCAATTCGCACGAAATTCACACTTAAACTACATCAGCATCTACAAAGTGCTGGACGTATTGCAATGGGAATACCACATTACTATTTTTTGTCCAGAAGATCTGATTAGTGTCCATTTACTTCAGAAAAGAACAACATATGTTTCAACAAGTTTTTCTTATGATTGTAACAAGTGGCATATTAAAGGGGGCAAGTGGCCCGTGCCCCTCTCAGGCGCGAACCGAATTCTTTTCAAGTACTTTTTAGCTTGTGAAGGGATATTTTTGCATTCAGTAACTTGAAACTTGAGTTTATTTGTACTTTACATTGACTTAAAATCTATTAGGGACGCGCCTCACCTTGAAATCTGTATGATTAGCAAAATAATCCCCCCCCCCCCCCGAAAAATTCCTGGATACGATGTGAACAAAACATTTAAGGAGGTAGGCAAAATATTTATGACTGCATATCGACAAAAGAAATAGAGTCCGTTATTATAGCGTTCTACAGTATCCCAGTTGCAAGAGTCCGGATTGTGAGATATTTTCTAGTAATCTAACTTTTTTGCAAGAGTTGGAAGCTATACAGCATGCTGCTACTACTTTCCTCTACCGTACCCAACCGACCGCATGAAAAACACTCAAACGTGGTTGGTGATGAATATGGCCGTAAACGTTGTTGAACTTGTAATAAAGCAAATAGTTGCCAGGTTAAACTGAACACTTAAAATATCGTTTTACATTAATACATAACTTTATTACCTAGACATTCTCCATGCCTTATAGCAAATCCATTAGGACACGAACAGTAATAGCTCCCTTGTGTATTGATACAGGATTGGTTGCTGTTGGTACAGTTATGTAGACCCATTGAGCATTCATCAACATCTAAAAGCAAGAAGAAAAAAAACCTGACATACATAATGATCAAGGGCACTCAATATTGTTATTCTTGCTGACGGATGAAAAAATAGGAGTGATTCTTGACAGACTGGTTATTTAAGAAACGCAAATAGCAGTACTAATTGTTGTATAAACAGTTTTGTAGCATTTTGAATCATGTAAATGTTACTCGATTTGGTTCAAAGTTAGTGTGATATTTTTTGCTTTGGTTAAAAAATACGTACTCAAAAGCGTATCATTGCAACTCGATGTTTCAAAATGTTTATTTGCAATTTAATGTTTGCGTACTGATTAGATGCATGATGCGGGTAAGCCTATTCAAACCTGTTTCTATGTTGTCTCTTGTTACATACAAATTTCATTTGGGGGGATCTGATTGCTTGTATTCATGGTGTGACGTAACTTTTGCTTGGGGACGGACTACTTTAATAGTCACGGAGCGGTACCGGACTGCGGACAGGAGATTGAGAAATAGTAAGTGAGATTATGCATTAAGTGTTAAATTTGAAAGCGTCATTGAAAAAATCAAATATAAATACCGGACCAGTAAGAGGACCACACATAAAATTCTCCAGTAAAGAACATGCAATTAAATCAGTCATGATTATTTCCGTGTTGATTCAAGTGGTGGTTTTGAAGGGTGAGGGACCCTGGGCCAAAAAAGCTTGCGGGGCCCTATGAAGGCATGCATTGCAAGGAAGTTCAGACATGATCGTACTCCGGAAGTTCCTGAGACATTTTATTCCTTCTAGTGGATACAGTTTCGAGTTTTCACCTACTTCCATGTGATTAATATAAGCAGTCAGAAACATCCTTTTTTCTTAGCATTGAGGCGCGGGTCCCCCTACAGGTGTAAAGCCTCGGGACATTGCCTTGTCGGTCTCCCCCTTAAACCACCACTGATTGTTTTACTAAATTGTTTTCCATTATCATCATGAAGGAGTCAAAGATGAGATGAAATATCATAATCATTTATAATACATCTCTTAGTATGTACATTATCCGGTATTAGCTACTTCTTACAGGGATAAGGAAGTTAAATGTTGTACTATACCACATGATTTACATAAGTTAACAAACCAAGGATATGAAAAATTCCTGAAATTGATTTGTCATTGAGCCACTAATTTCTTTCTGATTTCCGTAGCTGATAATTAGTTATATGCTGCAGCTGGTGTACATGTACTGTATATCATGAAACAATTTCTTGATAATATTTGTGTCAGAAATCTTCTGCAATTTATGTCTGATTGGATCACACAGTATGCTACAAAGTGGCTTGTGCATGTTTCTTTTGCTTCTTGTCTCATATTTCTTTATATTGGTAAGCGTCTATATATAGCGTAAACATCTATATCTAGTATAACAGTTGATGGGGCCATTTTAAGAGACAAAGATTTAGCGGAAGCCATCAATGACTCCTTTTGTAAAATAACTAACGAACTACAGCCTCTGCGATTCAAACCTATGCCGATTACTTCAACGCCCAGCGAGTACATTATTAGCGTGGCGTCCGTCGAACGTTCTTTATCATCGATTACAGAATGTAAATCCATTGGACCAGATGAAATACCGAACTGGGTTTTAAAAGACTTCCTTTCTTTGCTATCGCATCCTATTTGCTCAATTTTCAATTCCTCTGTTAGAGAAGGTCAAATACCAACCCTATGGAAACGAGCAAACGTTCTACCATTAGGTAAAACTCCCAAACCAAAGTCTATCGCAGACGACTTAAGACCAATATCCTTGACTCCTGTACTGTCAAAGATACTTGAAGGGTTCGTCTTCAATTGGATAGCTGCTATCGTAATGCCTCACATTGACCCTCTACAGTTTGGCTGCGTAAAAAAATCATCAACAACACATGCCCTAGTACATCTCATTCACCACTGGCTAAAAGCTACGGAGACCTCTCAAACCGTCATTAGATCCTGTTTAATTGATTTTTCCAAGGCCTTCGACAGAATCGACCATAACATCCTTATTCATAAGCTCCGTCTTCTTGGTATTCCACCAATACTATTAAACTGGTGTGCT
>JAAAKL020006813.1:0-17582 GCA_010016065.2 Carybdea cf. marsupialis auct. non (Linnaeus, 1758) | reverse complement strand
TTGGTCCGGGACTGCATATGCAGCTAGCCTCCATATCTGAAGGCCGTCCCCCTATCCGCCACCTGGGGACCCGGTGGGTGGGAGATGGTCGCTCCACACCACAATGGTCGCTTCACACCACAATGGTCGCTTCACACCACAACAGAAGGTATCAATGAGTTCCTGAAGAAATAGGCACTAAACATTTGTTGAAAAGTCTTTCCAACATCCGATAACTACTCCGACAAGCACTACTGATGCTTGGAGAAGATATAGGAGGGCTTAACTCTGTTTCAAATCAGCTTTATCTGTTAGGAGATTTTTGTTGAAGTATATGAAATGTAAAAGTAATAGCTAGGCATATCATGACATGCAGGAAGAGATACTTCAAGTTATGTCATTGAAACTCCAAAAAATATATTTCAGCGTACTTTCGGAGTGTCAAATTATTCAGAATCATAATCAATGAAATGTTTGATGTCTTGAATACCAATGAATGCTGAGACAATTGTGAAAGGTATTTAAAAATATACTGCTATGCATGATTGTCTCTTTATCGGAATGTTGCAGTCTATATTATGACGGCCAGTCAACAGTGAAAGGTCAAAAATCTGGAGTTGCAAAGGAGATCAAGGAGATTGAGAACAAAGCATTATGTAGTCAATGCCACAAACATGATCTCAGTTGTTCCCAACCTTTTACAACCAATGACCCAATTTTTTAACTTAAAATGGCTTTACCATCCAGGAGAAGGACCATTCTAATAGTGGAGGATTAAGAGCCTCTTGCTTCATCCCATATGTGGGAAGCACTTCATTATCTCAACTTAGCAGTAATTTACCCCATCAAAACATAGTAAACTGATGAATGATGCTTTGGAAGCAATACACACACACACACACACACACACACACACACACACACACACACACACACACACACAAGCACATAGAACCATATTGTTCTCATCATTGATCATACTGATGTCTTCAATAAGTTAGAAAAGAGATTCAGAACACACTGGTGAAAACGGCTTATAATTTTGTGAGATTAGGGGATTGACTGGGTCAGGCTAATGAGGACCCAGACTTTCCAGTGAAAACTTTTTAAGGAATCTTGCGGTAATATTTGCATAACCAGTCACAGTTTAGAGATGGCATCCTCACCAACTGCCCCAACTGTTGGCACTTCCTTACATTCACACACCAAGCATTGTTTCCCATGACCTGCTTCCCCGACTTAAAACTGCATTACTGTTTTTTTTCAGTATGTGTCTGAGACCAGTCTTTTGTGATAATGACAACACTTGAGTGTTAAACACATCAGAAGACTTACGTATGACCCATGTTTACATCACAGTTATATTCATCCCATCAGGGTCATGTCTATTCTTATTAGCAGTGTATAGTCCACTTAATTTTTGGCATTGTTGATAACTTTTCTCAAAAATTTTGGCTTGAGTCTGGATAGGGGTTTATTTTTGTTAAGCTTAAATTACATCTAAGGATGTCACCCCATGAGATGAATGATTATTTTTCGTGCCAAACCAAGTGACTCAGGCCATTGATATATGGCATGTCAGTGTATGTTATGTATGTACTGTTTGAAATGTTATTGGCTAATGCACCTTAATGTACATAAAAGGTAGCCTGGATTACAGAGTCATTGTCTTATAGCTGATGTTGATACGTGGAAAGACACAAATATGTAAAGAAATGTTAATTTTAGGTGCGCTTGTTTTGTTATTTACCGACTTTTTCTTGTGGTAGTTGTTCCTATACACTTCTCTTTAGATTTATGATATTAATGCCCATGTGAAGAAGAGTTCAACAGCTATACTGGTGTTACCATTTTATTTTGTTCCCATTCCTTAGCCAATTGGTGGTCATTTATTTCTTTGCACCATGGTCAGACGAGTGTACCCATATGGATGATGTCTTTTTAGAACTAGCAAAGGAACATATTCATCCCAAATTCGTGAAGGTAAGTGAAGTATATTATATGATTATATTTCTTGCCTTGTTTCATTTTCAGTGGGATGTCAACAATTATATGTTAAAATGTTTGATATGCCATTAAGTGATGGCATTGTGTTGCTTTAAATGAGCTGGACAGATTTTTTATCACAACTGTATGGCTTTTATATGATAGTAAATCCCCTAAATGACATGTCAGAGAAGTTCCAATTTTCAGTAAGTAAATGAAACATAGACAAGTCAGTGTGCAAACATCAAGTGCTTAATTTGTTGGAAGGTTGCTCTGTGAAAATATATGATACTACTTGAATTGCAGTGCAAAGCAATTTATCATTATCTTTGGTGGATGTAATCTTTCATGCATTTACTACTAAACAATAGGGATTCAGCAGTTTAATTCAGAATGCAACTCTAGATTTATTTCACATATGTTTCATAATTTAGTGAAGACTATGGAGAATGTGATGTTAAAAATTCCAATTAAGAAGGCAATGCTTGATGAACAGCAGTACACAGAGCATTTATTTAGCTTTCAGTTAGAGGAAACAATGGTGTTAAATATAGCAATTTTCCTTTTGTGAACATGTTTTTTCTTGATTGGGATAGCAAAAATGTATTTGTAACAGCTAAAGATGGATCCTTGTGCTAATATTCTTGAGTACTTTCCCTCTTCTGTTTTTACATTGTGAAGCTAGTGGCCCAATTTGTGACTGTATTTTATATTGAGGTTTATGTTACTGAGTGGATGGAAGCATCATTTAGGCCTCATCTAGAAAGTTTACAAATGAGGTAAATGGACACTCCTGTTAGTATTACCAAGAGTTCAGAAAATTACAATATTGTCACTGTTGCAGTTACAGTTATGGCAAATTTGAATGACTTATATACTGAATAAGACAAAGTTTTATCAAGGATACATAAGATGGCTTAAGATGTGAAAAGAAGACTACTGATGCACTATTTGTCATGGAAAAGTTATGGAAAAGGTTAAAGAAAGGAACATATGAATTCACTTCAGTTTTATTTATTTCAAAGTAGACTTTGACACGATTTGGAGGAAAGCATTATGGGGAACATTCAAGGTGATAAGACACTGAGTTTTTGTCTGCCATTAAAGTTTCAGTTGACATCCAACACCAAAAATGCACATTTCTGAGAGCCAAATTTGAGACAATAACACATCTTTTAGTAGATTTATTGCTGCTACATTTATTCGGTATAGATTTATTGAGTTGCATAAGAATGATTCTATAGCAGGCTTTTCTTAATATTTTATTTCCCTGGCCTCTATCCCTAATTTTGGACTTGTTATTGTGATCAAACTAATGTTTTGTGGAATAATATAAAACATACAACTGTGAAACTCATCTTATTGGTGATGCTTCACTCTTGGAAATTTCCTGCTGAGCAACAGTCTTAATAAACCATCCCCTCCGCTTCAATACTGCTATGTTGGCAAGGTGAGAATATTCTGAATACTATAAAGCATAACATGACATATAGTTATGAATTTTTCTTTGTGAGTTTATTTGTATTTATATAATGTAAATTTACATTTTTTGATTTGCGTTTTTGAAGGTCGAGGCAGAAGAATTACCAGAGGTTACATCACAATATGGGGTGGAGTTTGTTCCAACATTTATCCTCCTAAGAGTGAGTTGATTTTTACTATTTCTGCAAAATACTGACATTTTTTTTGTAGGATTGTAGTGTTACCACGAGCACAAACATACCTTGTTAAGACATTGTTTCCCCACTTGTATTGTATGGTAGGGTGGGGTGAATTATCAAAAAGCCTGAAGGTGTAAACTTGAATTTCCTTGAACCTTGATTTCCTTTGCTGAAGAAGGAGGTGTAATGAGCCCAAGAGTAACTGCAAGACTAAAAATTGTTCCTAAAGAATGCAATTACAAAACTCAAACTGCATTGTTTGATTATTGTTATGTCTTCCTTTTTGCAATATCTGTTGAAGTTGGAGTAGGCAATTGGAACACAGGTCTTGCCATGAATCCCGAGCGATCGCTCGTGCTCGCGTAACGCTCGGGAAATTCAGCTCTTCCCGAGCATTTAATAGCTCGCGTGAAAATTCAAATATCAACAATTTTGTTTATGTGACGATTTACTTAAGAGCGAAAACGCTCGCGCAAGGTTGTTAACGTGAGCTTTTTTGAGCTCGAGAGTCATTTTACTCATGGCAAGGCCTGGAACATCCTCCATTTTCAAAGTTCTGGAGCATGGAAACATCCAAGGCTTTGCCATAACCATGGTTTTGTGCAAGTGTGTTCTTCGCATTACATTTTTTACAAGAGTGATAGTGAGGAGTCATTTAGGGTCGCATACAGGGGTAAAAGAGCTAGAAAGTTATTCTGATTCAATATGTATGTTGTCTTGGGCACCTCTTTTTGCGTTATGCATCTTTTAGACTGCCACATAGAGGAATGGTACACTCAATTGACATTATTTGCTTTGCCACTAGCTCAGAGGTGAAAGGCCCTATCTTAAATTTTATGTGACTAAGCATGTGCATATTATTTGTGCATAGTATGGACCTACTGTATGAATAGAGGACACGGTCTGACAGTTGTGTTTGCTTATACTCTAATCAGTACTATTTCAGTATTTGTACAGTTATGTAGACTTTTCTTACCAATTTAATTATTGGTAGTAAATAGTACGTTCCTAATAAATATTTATTATCATTTCCACTGTTCAAGCTTGGATAGATAAGGACATTTTATGGCCCTTGCAGTCATGGAATATTACATAGATGTGTAATTGCTATTGTTCTCTCACTGCAACAATGCTTTAGTGTCACATTCATCGTGTCTTTTCTTTGAGTTGTGCATGATCTGCATCATCATCATCATCATCATCATCATCATCATCATCACCATCTACTTTTAATGTCACTTTTTCATCCTTGCATGGATTGGACAGGTTTTTTTTTCGATAACTCTCTTCCACTCTCCCCTGTTCTGCAGAAGTTCATGGTCTAAGCCCACTTGCCGTAGTTCACTCTTCACTACCCCATGTCTTGGGAGGCATACCTCTTCCTAGGTGTCAATCAATTACCAAGTCCCTACGTTTCATTACCCAGTTGTGATTATCACGTCTTTCTACTTGTCCAAACCACCATAATCTATTTTGATGAACAGAGTTCTATGCCAAGACGATGTCTCAACTCCTTAGAGGATTTTCTATTTTTCAAAGTTACACCACACACCCATCATTTCGCTCCAACCGCAATGAATAAGTTTCTTTTGATGCCCACGTTTCATGGCCATACATAAAGACTAACACATGCCTGGTGTATCCCGCCCCAAATATTTTATGGGCGAAAATTGTTCATACGTATATCATTTAGGTAGTTATGATGTATTTTCTTGCTTTTTGACGTGTTCCTTGTTGTACTGTGGAATTTCTATTAACTGTCTCTCTTGTTTATATAGGCAGGCAATGTCCTTGATAAAATTGATGGAGCCAATGCACCTCAACTTACAAAAAGAGTTCAACACCACGCCAATTCATTTGTTGCACCAGTTGTACAGAAACAAGATGCGAACAGTGATCAAACCCATCAGGTAAGTCTCTTATCAAAATCAATTTATATTTATTCCATGAAGGAAACTATCATATGCTTTAGACGATGTTGTGGATTCGTACTACGTTTAACCGTACTTATTCCTTTGATGTTTGCATTTTGGTATTGGGTATTTGGTATGATTTTATGAGGCAATTCCCTTAAGTTGCCTGCAGTCACTTATCACTTAAGTCCAATTTCCTTGCAGTTAAGAGGCTCCTAACTATGTATCATACCATTGTAGAAAATTTGTAGAGGGGCATAGCAATGCTTCCTATTGAACTATTAATAAAATGCGGGAGTATGGTGTATTCTCTGTTCCTAGAATGAGCTATATAAGATGGAAGATACTAGAAGTACTTCTCGTATGCATTTGCTTGCAGAGCTTGAACTGTTTCTTTGTACTTTCAAGATGCCGCTGCTCATAGAAATGTTGTGAACATTAAATAAACATTACGAGTAACTAAAAAGTGCATGCTAGGTTATTTATACATTTATGTATATTGTATAAATATCGTATACATTTGCAAGAACGAGAGAAACAGGAGAAAGAGTGTTAATGTGTTGTCTCAGGGAGCTTTGTTATGTGCGTACTATGTGTTTTGACTTTGTAACTCAATGAAAACCTACGAACCCAGCCTATGTCATTCTGATTTTCGCGACTCCATCATGTAGACGATGCCACCTGCTGCTTGGGAACCACTGATTTATACGAAACTAATAATCGATAGATATAAAGTATCCACACCTCTTTTATTGTAAGAGTTCCCGAGATTGTTAAAAATGCCGACTCGCCTACGTCTTGTCTTTGCGTTAGCTGGATTATGAATTTGACGAATCTTTTCAAGCAGTGATGCTATATACGGACGATCTGCTAATGTCTTCTTGTAACGTTTGCAATGTTACTCATCTATTTCTTGCTCAAACCCTATCAGTTATTGAGCGTACTCTCTTTCGGCTGCTGAAGTGTTCTCCCGTTCCTCATGAAAGACATTTATATCAAGTTTCTTTTTCAATTCCATGGTCAGCAACTTCAGGGTTTCTTGCACCACCACCACATAGTCCATATAACCTCGTCTTCATGTGTCTGTTGTATCATGTGATACAGTATGCAGGGCAGAGTATGGTATTCTGCAGTTTATTTATCAGCTGGGCCACTTGACATCCGACTACAATGTTTTCCGAGGCAGGCCACGATGACAACCCCAGTTCAACATCATTCATTCATTTAATCACAGTATTGGGGAAACTAAATTTACCCGAGCGTGTTTCAAGGTTCATCGATCATGAAGATCAGCTAGTCAACAACCTTCGCTACGCTGACGACACAGTCCTGATCGCAAACTCGATTACAACGTCTGCACGACATGGCGAGAGAGGGCAGCGCAAAACGCGGTCTCAACATCAATGACAAGAAAACCAAGACACTGGTGGTTTCCAAGCAAGAACCGGAACCCACGTGCGAAATCGAGACAGGATCAGGTCGAATCGAATAAGTTTCAAGCTTCAATTATCTTGGCTCGTTGGTCGCATCAGACGGTCGCTGTAAGAGAGAAATACGGCGGAGGATCGCGCTTGCCAAAGAAGTTTTCAACCGCATGCGAGCGCTGTTCACTGATCGAAAGTTAGCCATGGTCATCAAGGTTCGTCTTCTGAAGCAGTGTGCATGGGCCACAATGCTATATGCGTGGGAGTCATGGACTTTGACGGTGGAAACTCGGCACAACTTGGAGTTTTCGGAAATGTGGTTCTATCGCCGCATGCTTCGTATCTCGTACGTCGATCACGTGACCAACGAAGAAGTCCTACGATGAGTGTCGCAGGAGCGCGAGGTTCTCAACACAATTGACCGAAGACAATGGGCATTCTTGGGTCATGCACTACGGAAGGGATCACTCAAAAAACTCGCCCTCAGCGGCAAGATCCCAGGAAAGAGAGCGCGAGGTGGGCAAAGGAAGACATACATAGACAACTTCGACGAAAAGTTCCACCAGATCAAACATCGCTCCAATGATAGACGTCAACATGCTCGCGCCCACTGCTGCCGGCCACGGCCCGGCGGCCCGAGCTCAAACTAAAGTTGTTTCATCTTGTTCGCCGAGGCCCGCATCGGGCAGGGCACCAAGAAAGAAAGAATTACTTCTAAATCTACCGAAATATCATTCCAGAGTTTAGGCCTTAGATATGAAATGAAAGTCTAGTCTGAGACTCTTTTTCAAAATGTTACATGACACCGATTTGTAACTCTTTGTAACGATTATTTGGTTGACTGAATACACCACCTCTGTTATAAATGAGGAGCATCTTTTTCTAACGAATGTAAAGACAGTTGATGCAATAAACTGCTCAATTCTTTGCCACTTCATTTTCTTTACGCCTTTTAAGTTTATGTGAATTCTGTTATTTTAAGCTCAACCAAAGGAAAATGCACCTTTTTAGGCAGTTAGAATCCTCCTTTTTAATCTCATATTGAATAGCGAATTGGAGAAACTGCGGGCCCGCTCACTTTGGGCTTGTATGACAGCATAACAAAAAATCCTCCGCAGAGAGTATTCAAAACAATCTGATCGTCTACACATCAAGTTCAGTTATCCATTTATTTTGGTAATTGTCATCCTGGCCACTGCTTTACCACGTATGTTTTCGTCAAGGTTGCAGCCAAGGTATAGGACACTAATAAGTTGTTTAATTATTATATCACCCCTTCTAAGTACCTATTCAGGGACGTAAATATCTCCCATTCAATTTGCAGACAATATGGATTTTTTTGCCTTTAGAAAAAAGATGTTTAGTTGATAATCACTAAACATATTACAAAGGAAATGAAAATTTTATTAAACGTCCCACTACAGTTTCCAGGTTCTAGTCTACACAGAAAACGCATATTCAGGAGCGGGTTAGAGTGTGTCATACGATAGAAAATTATAGGGCCTAGGGTAGATCTTTGAGGAACACCACAAGACTGTTTAACAAAAGAAGAGAACTATTTCCAATCATTAACGACAAAGATTCTGTTATTATCGTGGGATCTAAACGAAAATATAGCAGATCTGTCAAAGCCCATGCATGCATGGCATTATCAATACCTTGGAGAACCTTATCGTTTATGTAAGCTAGATACGCCTATGAAATGATGGGAATGGAAACCAGACTAAATTTGTTCCTTACCAAATACGAGTTCGGTTGCAGGTGAACAATTTCCTAATGGTTTTGTATATTTGGGGTTTTCACGGATATCTTGCTATATGTCTCTGGGTGATTTCTTTGGGCCATCTCTTGGGCCATTTTTGTATGTTTCCAGTGTACAGGTAATAAATAAATATTGGATTATCTAAAGTACTTGATGAAAATTTCTCAGATTCCGGATGTGATCCTTTAGTGTGCCGCTTTAATTTCCTGTTGATAACATTTAACATACCTAAACACGTGTAGAGATAGAGATAGAGCAGAGATGAACTTATCACTGTATTTTAAGTCACTGTATGTATGTATGCTTATTAATATGAGTAAATACATAGCGAAATAAACAGGAAGATGGACACACTTGCAATCCTGATATTCTTAGTCTCTTAAGCCCTGTATACAGGTGCAACATGCTGACACAACATGTGTGCATCCAACATGTTGCAACCAACATGTTGCATCGTGTGAACAAACCAAGTTGTACAACTTTTGTTGCATGCAACATGTTGATACAACTGGTTTTAGGATAGAACCGGTTCTATTTCTCACAACATGTTGTGGCAAATCAGCCAAGGAACGATGCATTTATGAGGGCATACGAGAGGGAGGATGGGAAGCAAAGAAAAAAATTGACAACATTTCATAGATGTTTTAAGACGGGAGCGAGCGGATTACCTGAATTTCAGTTGTCCAACGTCTCCCTATCATATAAAAGTTATTTTTTGTTGTTGAAATGAAAATTCAGTTGTGAAACCAAGTTGTACAACAAGACAGGGTCCTCAGAAAGAGCTGTGTTTAAAATGTCGATATCGTACCGTGTACATGGGACTTCAAGAAACATGATTGCATATCGTAGAGGCAGGGATTGAAACAAATAATTTTTCAATTGACAGATTTGAAATTAGGAGGTTTGCTAAATAAAACACTACGATTTTAACCAAAGGTTAGTCTCAAATGAAGGTAAATGAGTTGTTTATTACGAGCAAAATTACCAGAGAAAGAGTAAACATAATGTCAAGGCAAAAAAATTAAAAGAAAGCAAATCATCTTATCCTCTTTTATACGACCATAAATGATTTATTCACCTTTATAATAACAATGCTAATAACATTTCCTCATTTTCGTGATGCATTTTATTTCTGAACTCCTCTCTTCAGTCCATTGTCCCATTCCATTTCTTTCAATAAGCCATCTGCTGTAGTTTTTCTCTCTACTCTTGGTCTGTCTTACATGAAACTCAAATTCTCTGTCGGCTCTACAGGCTCTATGTTTTCCTCTCCTTCTTCTTCTTCTTCTTCTTCTCCTTCTTCTCCTTCTTCTTCTCCATCATCATCATCATCATCATCATCATCATCATTATCATCCTCATCATCATCATCATCATCATCTTCATCATTATTATCACCATCTTCGTCTTCTTCTTCATCATATCTTCATCATCATCTTCTTCTTCTGCTTCATCATTATATTCTTATACTTCTTCTTCTTGTTTATCGTCATCATCTTCTCCTTCTTCTTCATCATCATATTCTTATACTTCGTCTTCCTCGTCTTCCTCTCCTTCTTTTTCGGCTTCATCATCATATTCTTGTACTTCTTTTTCCTCGTCTTCTTGTTTTTCTTCTTCTTCTTCTTCTTTATCATCATCGTCTTCTTCTTCTTCTTCTTCCTCGTAATCATCATCATCATCGTCATCATTATCTTCTTCTTCTTCTTCGTCTTCTTCTTCATCATATCTTCCTCTTCTTCTTCTTCTTCTTCTGCTTCATCATCATATTCTTAGACTTATTCTTATTCTCCGTCTTCTTCTTGTTCTATGTCGTATTCGTATTTCAAGGAACACTCACGTCCTAATTCAGGTTATCGCTCTCAAGCCTTCTTGGCTATTTGCAGTGATGGCTAAACTGAGGTTTCATAATTTATGGCTTCCATATACGAGAACGTAATACATATGTTTAACATAAAAGCGTCAACAAAAGTTGACTAACGATAAGCGAGATACCAAGTCAGAACATCATGCTGTGTTTTAATCCGTAAACCAAGCGAAAAAGCATAATTACAAATTTCCAAATAAAGGTTAAACTAAGCCAACCATTACGTGACATCTATCATCAGACCCATTTGTGATTCCCGATTCTAAAAGATGAAATAAAACTGTAGAATAAACGTAATACTTCCACCGGGGCCGCCCACAGAACACATCTAGTGGAAAGAGTCAAGGACTTTCTGTGAAGGGTGGGGTTGGGGTGGGGGAGAATCACTCCAAACGTAACTATGTATTTGTTCCACGTCATGTGAATGATGCACTTAAACACGAAAACAATTGTCCATAGCAAAAACTATATTCAACATCACAAGTTCTTTTTAGAAGAGTACGAAGATTATTACACCATGACCTTTTAATAAATTCGATACAACATTTTGTATACATGAGAAAAGTTTTTGCGCGGAGGAGCGTACCTCCATAAGCCCCTTTCGACTACAGGCCTCACGTTCATTGGCATTCGTGGCTTCGTGTTCTACCAAAGAGTGTCTCTTGTCACCCAATGCAGAAATAAGAAAGCCAAAGTAGAATTTGTTCTCCATTTATAGTCGTATGAAGTAATTTCCAAGAAATATTCTGATGTGGAACGCAAATTTAACTCGATAGGTATAGCACTTCTGCTCCTAATCATGTCGCTTCCCTCACCGAAAAGCATACTTTTACATACTTCTTTCTTTCTTTAATAAACATTATGTTATGTGTTCTGATTATTAATCCCACAACCATCTACTTGATTCTCCGACGTAAAAATTGTCTTCTCAGCTCAAACTTCCAACAAACCTGATTAAAAACTGTTTTTGACTTATTGTACTATTGATTATGAAAAAAGAGAATTTTGTGAACGTGCGTGTAATACCTATAGTTCCTAGCAGGACGGAAAGATGCAAAGTAATACCTGAAAAAGTAAGTAAGTTTCATGTACTAAGTATCTGATATTATTTCGCTCATTTTTGACACAATTCAGTGCATGTTTACATACTCTTCATCAAGTAATGTCTCCACAGCGAGGTTGTCGAATGAAATGCGAGAATGTTAAACCAATCAAACATAAATCTTCTTTCTGGAATGTTAGTAGATACTGTAATCTGTAGCATTCAGGTTGAATATTAGGTTGAGGGCACCTATTTTTGACCTATCTTAGACGATGAACGAAATACGAAATAAAACTTGGAAAGTAATTTTCAAGGATAAGCTTCTGATATCTCAAAACAACTGCTGTCCTGTGGCACGTTTCCAAGACAACATGCTATGTCTTGGTTCAGCAGTCTGTATTTTACGATAAATGTGATCCAAAAATGATAGAAGTTGCCAGGGGAAGTCTGTGCTTTCATTTGTAAATCCACAAGGTCGCTCGAACCCTGCTTTCAATAAGTGCTGTGTTTGCATAATTAAGATCACCAGCGTCTGCCAAACTGCAGGTTCTTAATCCATGAATTCCATTTTGTCATTGGTAACTATAGCTATATATAACAACGTATAATTTATAAGTGTAAATGATTTCTCATCGTGACTTCCACAGCTTTCAATCGTAATAATTGGGGTAACTGATCTCTAAGAAAGTACAACAGCTATATATAACAACGTATAACTTATAAATGTCAATGATTTCTTATCTTGACTTCCGTAGCTTTCAATCGTAGTAATTGGGGTAACTGATCTCCAAGAAAGCACAGCAACCTTGCCCTGGGATGAAATATGAAACGTACACAAGACGAGAAAATGACGAAACAGGAATTAGGAGAGTCATTGCCTACTCACAATTATTGAATCTTAAATGAACGGATAAAAAATTGGATGTACTCTCGTCTTATCATCGGGATCCGATAACGTTTCTTGTCTTCCGTTAGACAAACCCCTAAACATGCACTTTGGTACTAGACATAATTGTATACCCTCCTCGGTGTTTTGGAGCTTGTGTACGTAGGCTGACTTACAGCAAGATACCATTCTTAGCTTTGACTTAGTCACCGAACTGAACATGACGTACATGGAGTACAAGCGCATGCGACTTGCACGCACTCCACAGCGTACATCATCAGCATAAACCCCTTCACAGTTTCGGATCTTTC
The DNA here is from genome assembly GCA_010016065.2 of Carybdea cf. marsupialis auct. non (Linnaeus, 1758). NCBI lineage: Eukaryota > Metazoa > Cnidaria > Cubozoa > Carybdeida > Carybdeidae > Carybdea > Carybdea cf. marsupialis auct. non (Linnaeus, 1758). Next base: position 4,751 of record JAAAKL020006813.1, on the reverse strand, counting down.
TCCTCAGCTGTTGTTTTACTTGTCGAGGTCTCTCCCGCCACAGCTGTGCACTTGTAGTGACAGGCAACTAACGATTTTCGTGCAACAAAGATAAAAATTGCATTATTGACGCAATTAGTAATGTGCTCAAATCTGGTTTTTGCTTTGTGGACATCACGGTGACGAGCAAATTTTGCGCTAAAAATTCTCTCATCCGGCAATGTTATAGGTTGATTGATGTTGTTTGGTAGACATGCTGGAAAGGTGCATTGAGGCAAATGACAGTTATATTAGACCTGTTCTCTTAAATATTGCTTAACAGTTAAGGGATTTTCATTAAGTCCTTAGCACTTTCTAATATAGACGCGATATCTTCTTTCACCCTTTTCAATTGTAGTGAGTGGTGTTTCATAACACAAAATTGCATAATATGTCTAATATTTATCTGGCTTTATTTTGTTCTATTTACTCAAAAAATTTTAATCATGGTACGGATTTATGACGTCATTCTTTTATACGAGCAAAATTTTTTCAAGTTTCCAAACTGTTAACTTTGTTTTAAGACCTATGTACTCTACGTTATTTGCAACAGGAGGACGAAAATGATACAATGAAAATACCGTTGCAATTTCACTACTTAAAACCTTTGCAAAGGCGTAATTACCGTCGCATGAAACCCCACCTCCGAGTTGAATTTAACAAATTCCAGGCTCTTACTTATTGCCTTCAAACTATAATGACAACACTCATTTTTCGATGACACTTTGTGATAAAGTTTTCACAGATCAAAGTTATCAAAATATTTTGAATTTTAGGCTAGTATTTTGTACAAGTCACATAATGTGTAGGGAAAATATCCTATCCCCTCTCCTTGTAAACTTATTCGAATTCAGCAGTCACCCTGTACCGATAGGGTTAGTTATCCCGAAACTAATTTCTACCATCATTGTCGCTTTAAATACCTCAACTATTAAACTAGCTTCTTCTCAACTTTTACCTTTCTTTGTCTTTTGACAGCAGATATACTTTTGAATACAGATTGCATCTCTTACGGAAACTTCTTTTTACTGTTTCTGCAAATTCTGTCATCTTCTGCCCAGTCAAATGATAGTTGTGAAGGGCAAATTGCCTGTTTTCAGTCTGTTTCTTTTTAAAACGCGGATTCTCTTAACAAAACTAAATGCCTCCATCACTAGTGGTCGTTAGAGCCTACAATGGAAAGGCTGCAGATCCGATAAGGACGGTTGAGTCTCGGTGTGGTCTGTTGGTAAGGTATATCACTGCATTAGAAAATCACAGAGACGTTCATTTGTACTATAAAAAGAAGCTCTGTAAGAATATTACACAGTACCTATTTATAAGTATTTATAAGTAAGGCATTTAGTAAAGAAAGCCTAGCATCAATTAAAATTTGAAAAGTAAGTTGAAGCTCGACCCTTTATGTTGGATTGGTTTACATTACGTGAAAATGTAGACCTCATGCTGCTATGAGCTTTTGTTACAGTTGTTAATCTGAAATATTGTTGGGTAGAGTGCATTTCGATAACGATGAAACAAAATCTGGTTTTGATTGGATTGGGAATGTGATTGTCTAATTCCATCCTTATCTTGCACTTTCAGGTGAACTCCAAGCTCATCCCCTTAAAGACAGATGGTTCTTTCACATAAGTACAAGAGAAGTCACGATCTAGTTTTACAGTGAAAGATGGAAGATTCTGATCTGAGTGCGCCGTTCCTACAGCTGTTGTACAATCTCACAAAGGAAGTCACATCATCTAGAAACATGTCAAACTCAAGCTCGCCTTCTTTAAAAGAGTCACACTTTACTCCTGCCGAAAAAATAGCCTACACGACATGTTTAGTCATCTTGATTTTATTTGCGAGTTGTGGGAACAGCGCTGTCCTGTACGCTTTCTATAAATACAGTCAACTGCGACGGGTCACTAACTATTTTCTGATTTCGCTGTCAGTTGCTGACATAGCTGTTGCATTAGTGTCTATGCCAATATGGATAGTGTTCATAACCACAGAAGTAGATTGGAACACAAAAACATTTACGGTAGGTAACGATATATTTTGATTGGAAGTAACTTTAAAATAAAGTTCTCACTTAATATTATTTACGTACGATATGCATTTTAATTGTTAATGTTGAGGCATTCTGCTACATACCGTTGCGATACTATGTTTGAGATAGCAGGTAGAGCTATTTTTTCAGTCAAAAATTTTCAGTGGAAATCGTACTTTATATACATTAATTTGCCTAAATCTAGCGAGAAATTGTTCGTTGCATAGTCAATAGGTATCTTCATAAAAAATTTAAGCTTAATCTGCTGGAAGCGAATGTATAGTGAATCCTCATGTTTTAACGAAAATCGGCCGTGAGGCGATGAGTATGGCTAACTTGGAGCCTTTACAATTGTAATGCTTACATAAATCACGATATTCAAGTGACTAGATTTTTTAAAGTAAAATATTTAAAAAGCTTATATCTTAACAAAAGATTTCAAGTTCTCCAACATATTAGAGAGTGAATTTCTGAGTGGAGCCTTAGAAAGTGATTCGTAAATGTTAGCTAGGATTTTGAAACACTTTCTTGCTCAATTGTGCTACTGTTCTGCACAGGAAATGCAGTGGTGGGTGCCTGCTTACGATAGTACGTAGCATGATATAGAGGTGAACTCCGAAGAACAGCGTAATCTAAATATTGAACATGTGCTAAGTCCATATTAAAAACAGTGATAAACATGAGCGTTCTGTAATTCTATGATGTAAAATGCAATAAATTACTTGTTTTTCAATTTCTTTCGAACTGACCAAGATCCTTGTTTATGTTTCCTCAGTTAAGATGAAATCCAATTTGTTAAGAGTTATGTGCAGAGAACATACAATTATTTTGACTTGGAATCAGTACACTTTTAATCTGAAGACTTACTTTATTCTTTCCTTTAATCGGTCTCCTGGTGTGATGGGAATGACCTGGTCTCAGGAAGATTTAAATATGGTATCGAGTTTTTCAGATCGATACCCCTCGTATCGAAGCAAAATCCTGATCCCTCTTTGAATAAACTAAAATTTCTAAAATTTTTGGCGACTCTTTTGCTTTAACTTGATCAGGGTAGTATAAATATTGTCTATAGAAAAAAATTGCGTTCACGTAAATACATATTTCCCTAAAAAGTTTCCTTATTACTATCAGACTGATTTGGTCTAAAAACATCTATGCTTTACAACCCGGAATATTTTACAGGGTCAATGTCTGAACACTATCACTTCGGCATGTCTTAAGATGATATTCCCGTTTAGAAGGGATTCCTTATCAGTGGTAGCTAGTTTTCTTGTTAGAGTTACAAAATTCTTGAGAAAACTACGTGCGGTTTTCTTTTTGCTGTTTTCTACAAGTCTCTCTTTCTCTGTGGGCAACGCATCCATGAAATATTAATCATAGTCCATAAGAAGAAGATAAAGAAATAGTCTGGGTTTCCTATTACCCTCCTGCTATTACGATCCCCTGCATTTGTACCATTAAAACATGTCACGTGTTTGCATTAGAGGGATTTAGTTTCTCTTACTGTAATGTTCTTCCGGACACAAGTTGTGTCCAATTCTTATCGTAGAATTTCTAAAACTGTTAAAGGAAACTCACTGTTCACTCTCTGATGTTCTTATCGAGCAATAATGTTGCTCCGTATAGTATTGCTCTAAAGTTTAATGTTCTAGGAAAGCTTATATAGGGCTTTTAGCAGTCGGGCACAGGTTTCTTCCAACCTGTTCTCAAGGGTTGTGTTTACACTCCATATTCGTATCCTTACATTGCTTAAACTCTATGACAACGTCACCCCTTCGAGGAAGGTTAATTTTCTAGATCAAAATATCAATGGAAAATGATTCGCTGTGATCTCATATTGTAGACATATTAGAAAAAGTTTGTGTCACTTCGTTTCCACTCTTACTCATTATAAAAACCGGGCAATAGACACGAAGCCAATACTGTGACAGGACATGATAGTACACTACCCAAAGTCTTCATTAATATCAATGCATTGCCAATAACGTATGGAGAACTATTCTTTCTCATATCTGTGTACTTCCACATAACGGGTCAAAACAACATCGTTTACTCTCAGCTTGTATTTTAGGTTTAACGTGATTTTAAGCTTGATTTTAATAAACCAAAGCAACATAACAACTTGAATTCCATCTTTAAAAGTTTTAGACAAGAAATCAGGCTAAACGGAAAAGTAGTATTAAATTGTATTAAAGTATTTTCCGTTTAGCCTTATTTCTTGTCTAGAGTTTAGTATTTTGAACATCAGTCTATGTATCATTCTTTGATCCAGGACTGCGCTCAGCTTGGTACAGCCGTTTAGGATTCTCTTATGCTAGCTTAAATTTAAAAGCTTTTTCTACACAAGATTTAGAGCAAGGAAGGGCAAACCTTTTGATGAAGGGCCAAAATGGAAATCAATTTAAACACGTGGGCCACAACAATTTAATCCAAGACTTTGATTTTTAAAACGATGCTTGACTGGTATGTGACTTGATTATAAATTTATTTAAAAAATATTTACGATAAGTTACAAAAACTGAGCCAATAAATGTATTTGGAGCAAAGAAATCCCTATAGGGGCTTCTAAAAACAATCATAGAACGTTTATACATTGCTTTTCTCTTTTTTCAGTTATCATTACTTATCGGAGATACGCAAACTAAAATTCCATCTTCCATTACACGGATTGGCATATTTAACAATATTCCACATATACTGTGTT
>JAAAKL020006812.1:0-17584 GCA_010016065.2 Carybdea cf. marsupialis auct. non (Linnaeus, 1758) | reverse complement strand
ATATAGAAGGGGTCTGTAATTAATTGAGGGCACCAAAAAGGGGGTCTATAATAAGAGGGGGTCTATAATTAGAGGGAGTCTATAATTAGAGGAAATACGGTATTCTAACTATATCGAGGCACTAAAATGAGTTACCATCCTTACGTAAGTCAACGTAAATGATAACAGTAAACAATGCACATTGCCACAAGATGCATATTTTACATATGTATCTCCCTCGTGGGACGTAGGATGTGGGTCCTACTTGGTCGATTCAGTGGAGGACCTTTGATAAATGACCGCATGTTGAGTTTGTCTTACAAATAGCTCTACGATGGACACCAATCGTATGGTTCCTGCTGTTGTTTGTGAGATTCATAATAATTCTAAGCCAATTTCCTTTCTATCTCCTCGCGAATCTTTCGCAACGTCATTTTCACCTCTTCTAACTTCACGAAATTCTGTTGAAGATTCACTAGCCTTCGAAGTATATCATACCATGTAAATTGGCCATACTCAGCATAGTTTATTCTTTTCACGACTTCCAATATGTCTCCTAACGTCACTGGCGATCCAAGCCCAGCCATAGCCTCTCTATCAGCTGCATTAATTCCGAAAAATGTGGCAACACGTTCCCAATGGTAGTAAATGGGGTATTTCGTCAGCAAATCTAAGGTCCATTCTAATTCAGTAGGTTCTGCAATCCGTTTGGATAAAATAACATCAACTGTAGAGAGAGGAAGCCCAAAAATACAAAGTTTGACACAACAGTACAACTCGCAATTACCACGTCAGGCAATTCAAATATCAGTCCATTGAGACGGCGGCTGAAACATACTGGTACACCCTTTACTTACGAAAATGTTCTCAATATAGCGGCAAAAAGAGAGGAGTGGTATATGTGCTAAATTATCGAAACTCAAACATCTTGTATATACCACCTAGGGGTCTGTTAATGTTCTTGTGAGTGCTTGGCAAATCGTAAATTCTTATACATGTATCATCAAGGTGTGAATGAATTGAGTTGTGAAAACAAAAAAACCTTAATTTTGTAGTATGTAGAAACCAAATGAATGGACTACAGCAAGGGACATTCATCCTTTCATCATACTTGCAAATGAACGAGTCTTATTGAAATTCTAATATCGACTGCCGATAAACCTTTCTCAGCACCCGAAAATAAGTCCAAGTGCTACCTTTTTACAGGACAGAAGCAAGGAGAGGAACACGAGTAGTATTAACATAAGCTTGTTGCTGTTTCAGTAAAGTTGCCTTTGTTACGGAATAAATACTACGATAGCATCATTTGTACTATCTTTGGGTTACACCAGCTCCCGTGAATAATGCCAGTCCAAGAATCCTGTCTACGCTACAGCAAGACGAAAATATTGTCTGTATTTTGAAGTTGGTATCTTCAAAGTTTGAAATACGGTTTAAATATATCAAGAAAATAACATTGATGATTACGTCAATAAATCTGACAACAATACCAATGCACTGTCGACTACTATAAAACAGAATCGCGGGTACATCTCCCTTATAGACGAGCAGAAGATGATGAGAAACGCTCAAAGAGATTTAAACGTCGTTAGTCTCCAGCCCTATTTTACTAATTTAGATTAACAAGCTACAGTTCGATGGTTGTGTTAGCCAGAAAAAAGGATGATATTGAATCGAACGTGTGATATTTACCTTATATTATAAACGAAGAAAAGCTCACTTATATTTGGTAGGTCATGGTAGATAGAATGGTTTTAATGACAAAATTCAAAGGCTCTGGGAACTGCATCAAATTAGGGAAGTAGTGTCTGATTAAAAAGAGTAAGAAAAATTTGACTTGGAATAGTAAAGGAGAAGAATGCAAAGAGCTTTGTTAGACTTTCACTTCATAGGGTTTCGCATAGTCAACGAAAAGGACGTTGGTTGTCATGAAAGAACCTAAGAATAAAAATTTGAAAAGTTTCCTAAAAGAAATTAATACAATTAGAAGCTATAATTAAATAAGGACAAATGGTAAAAATATACTACATGATGCCCGCAAATGGGGCAATAGGAACGGTCTGACAAGTAAGCCTTAATATTAAGTAATTAAATATAATTCAAAAACACTGATTTAATTAAACTTACCGTCTCTTACATATGTTCCTATTGAGCCTAGTGCTTCAGTAAAATAAAAACACCAATCATGTATCATTTTGCGATTCACAAAATAGTCCTCAGTCATCTTTTGTAGTACATCTTTAAATACAGAGGCATCTGCACGTGTATCTAGTTTCCTCCTCCAATAATAAATATCGTCATTTGACACATTAATATGTTCTAAATAAACCCAAAATGATGGATCTGACAGATCAACCCTGCTAAACTGTGAATCTTTCGTAAAAGGAACACCAAAGAAATTGAAGTCCCTCTCGCTATCAGGATCCCCAACCTAAAGGAAACAAAATACATCGATCGTGATTCTGACAATCTTCTGAATACAACGAACAGTGTAAAAACCACTGACTCTTAATATGTGGTACTCCCACTATCAATGAAACTTCCGAAAACTAAAAATGAAGTTTATTATTTTCAGTTGACGTTCAGACTATCACATGGTACAAAAACATGGTACAAAAAATAAATCTACTACTGCAAAGGCACTCCACAGATTTCAAGTGAACGAAGCAAACGCTCCAATTTGGTACAAGGAAGTGGGCTTGCCACGGATTAAAACTCGCAATATGGTTATTTATCAAAATAAGTTTCATTGAGAAGAGAGGATTTGAAAATATCAAGTTTGAAGAGGTACTAGGGAGAAAAGTGAAAATGTCATCACCGAGACTCGAACCCAGGACCCACGCATTCGTCAATATAGGTCTCCTAGGTTGGGTACTCGAATATTTGTCTTCAGCGTGCAGATAACACAGGATGTGAGAAAGGCAGGCTTCATAAAGATGACGACAGCATGACCCTGGTCAACTTACTTAGGTGTCATTTAAAAATGTAATTGATAACTGGAATAACAGTGCTGCTACTATAGACATAGTAATAAGTACTTCCTACCTTAAGTGCTACATTAAAGTTTAACAAAATTACAGGTTTGGTCAGGTACTACGTGCAAACCAGTCTCGATTTTCTAAATGCTTTCTGGCTATCTTTCCCTACGCATAAATCTAGATGTGATGTTCAGACTGCATACTGCTATAATGGAGTAAAAATCATCGTTTAATGACTACGGAAGCTCAATAACGGTAAGTTGGCATGAGATGTAAAAAGTTTTGGCGCCATATTCTCAATTGAAACAAACAGGTACGACATTTTCGCAATGTTAAGGTCGCAGCAATGATTCTAATTGCTTGAATTTATGTCACTTGTTTACCCGAGTTTTCCTTTTATACTTGTTTAATTCGTCGATGGAAGAAAAATGATTTACTGATTTTACCTCCTGAAATATTATTTTCCCCAAATACAGATCGATTTATGAAAGCAAAATAATGGCCACAAAATTTTATGCAGAGAAAGAACTTTTTACACTCAAATCTGATTCTTTCATAAATCCTCAAAATTGTTAGGTTAGTCGATTACTTAAAACTTCTTCTCCTTCATGATACTTAATACCTAAAAGTATGGCGATAATTTAAATCGTAAAACAACTACTGGTATGGCTTGGTAGTAGAATGCTGTAAATTCAGAGAACAAAGGAATCAGCGAAAAACTATGACAAATGATTAGATTTCATATTAGAGAAATGAAAATATATCATCAGTGCCACTCGTTTCAAATTTACTTCAAATCCACTCGATGATAAATTATTAGAAATGGAAAACAAGGACTTCCCAATTTCTGAAAAGCTCCCTTTAATTTTAAGATCTTCCAGTTGACCATTATCAGTAATTAACCACGTATAGCGATTTGAAAGAAAAGACACTATTTTGGACGACATTCACGACTCGAAGATTCCTATGGTACTATTAGTCATTTTCACGGAAAGCACGTACTAGGGGAGTTCCACTGGATTCTTGTAGGAGGATGCTAAAAGTGTTTGCACAAATTTATATCACGTTACGTGCATGTAATTTTCAGCCTTGACGGGACTGGCTACATAAATTCGACGACAAGCTTTATGAATCCATCCTTCAAACCATGTGCATATTTCCGTACGTCAAGCGTATCTGACCTTATCTTAATGGGCTACACCAGTTACAATCCTATCTTCGAGCATTAAATATCCTAAATCAAGGGAGTGAACGGAAAAAACTTCAACCTTTAACAAAACTTATCTCGATTACTTACAATTTGTGCTGGGGTATTGATGTAACCACTGAAGACATCTCGACAGGCGAAATAAGCAACCCTTTTCTCCTCTGGGAGCTTGATTAGGTCGACATAATCTCCTCCAGCTTCGTTTTCGTTCGGTATAAGATTCATATCAATCTGATGAAATTTATCTCTGCGAAAACTAAACAAAGTTACCATTTAAAAAAATGAAATTAAACAAAGTTACCCATTAAAAAAATAAAATCTAACAAAGTTACCATTTAAAAAAAATGAAATTAAACAAAGTTGCCAATTAAAAAACAAAATTTAACAAAGTTACCATTAAAAAATGAAATTTAACAAAGTTACCAATTAAAAAATGAAATTTAACAAAGTTACCAATTAAAAAAATAAAATCAAACAAAGTTACCTATTAAAAAAATAAAATTAAACAAAGTTACCATTTAAAAATAAAATTAAACAAAGTTACCAATTAAAAAATGAAATTTAACAAAGTTACCAATTAAAAAAATAAAATCAAACACAGTTACCAATTAAAAAAATAAAATTAAACAAAGTTACCAATTAAAAAATAAAATTAAACAAAGCTACCAATTAAAAAAAATTAAACAAAGTTACCAATCAAAAAAATACAATTAAACAAAGTTACCAATTAAAAAACAAATTAAACAAAGTTACCAATTAAAAAAATGAAATTAAACAAATTTATCAATTGAAAAATAAAATTAAACAAAGTTACCATTTAAAAAAAATGAAATTAAACAAAGTTGCCCATTAAAAAACAAAATTAAACAAAGTTGCCAATTAAAAAACAAAATTAAACAAAGTTGCCAATTAAAAAACAAAATTAAACAAAGTTACCAATTAAAAAAATAAAATCAAACACAGTTACCAATTAAAAAACAAAATTAAACAAAGTTGCCAATTAAAAAATACAATTAAACAAAGTTACCAATTAAAAAACAAATTAAAGTTACCAATCAAAAAAATACACTTAAACAAAGTTACCAATTAAAAAACAAATTAAACAAAGTTACCAATTAAAAAAATGAAATTAAACAAAGTTACCAATTAAAAAATAAAATTAAACAAAGTGCTTACATCAGTTTATCAATTAAATCAACAACACCATTTGCTTTCTTCCTAACGATATAAGGATTACTCTTAGTGAATAACAATAAAAGTTAAACAAAGTGATGATGATATTGATGAAGACTATGATGATTACGACGACGATGATGGTAAATTTAAGAATGCGGATGAATTACTTTTTCAACCTAAAGATTTCAGTATTCTCCAAAATTGTCTCCACCTCTTCAGTATTTTGTTATGCGATGAAGATTTCTTCCCACAGCTCTAATAAACGTCTCGGTGCTACCTTCATATTCGGAGCTATGACATGATCTGGGTCTTTTTAGCTCTGTTAGGGGGGGTTGTTCGAAGGGATGCTTATTAAAAATAGAATAACACTTGGGAATTTCTGTCTTTTGAAAGTACAGTTGTTAATGATAAACATTCTACTACATCTTCCACTCCACATAAGCATTACATTAGGAACTCAGAGTCAGCATCCTATTCGAAGCAGGACTTTAGCTTCAGGCTATTTTAACGTAGGGCACTAAAGCCCATAAATACGGTGTACCTAAGGCCATTGTCGATACCAGCCACTAAATGTGTCGACCAACCGTACTCTCGTATTCTTCAACATTAAAAAACATTTAAGTAAAATATATTTACCTAGTAGTATCTGGTTCTCGATCTGGTCTCAGTCTACCTTGAACAAGCACTTGAAACTTATCTCCATCGGCAAAGTCTTCCTCGGCATCTTTTCTGCCCTTCTCGATCCAGTTACCATTCACAGTTAAACTCGTCCACATCTCCTCAATTCTGGCATATGTAGCAGCAGTCACTGCAACATTCAACATACGTTCATTGTTCTTGCAAAATAGTATGGTAGTCACAGCAGATTTCGATTTGAAGTTACTTACAAAGCTTCCAACCCACTGGCATATATCAGCTGCGGTTCCAACAACTCCTGCCGCGGAATTCACAACAACGGTCAGAAACCTGTGGAGGGATCAAACGTAAAGAATAAGAACAATAATTACTGTATAAAGGCCGAATAAACTCTCCATTTGTTAATACGGACCATTGCCAGAATACTTACCCTACAACAAAAATATGATTAGAATCATTAAATACCGCACGCCTTTACTAATTATGTGACTTCTTCGATTCGATGCCGTTGTATCATTGACCACCGTTCTGTTCTCCTTTCTACCATTCTTTTTACTGCACCATAGTTCCCCACTTCCATCCAATCCCTCATGTCATCCACCCACATCCTTCTTAGTCTGTCTCTTGCTCTTTTCCCCTCTATCTTGCCTTTGAGTACTGTTAATCCTAACATTCCTGTTGAACTCCGCAATATACGACCCATATAAACTGTTTTTCTTTTGGCTATTTTGATAAACAGTTCCTGATTTGCCCCAACCATCCTTAACACCTCTTCATTAGAGACACTATCAGTCCATGGTATATTTGTCACTCGTATCCAACACGCCCTTTCTTAGTACGGTCCATTGCCTAAATACTTACCTTAGAACAAAAAATATTATTATTATTATTATCATTACCATTATGATGATCATCATCATTAAATAACCCATATAAACGCCTCAAGTAAACGGCCTCTTTATGAACTTTCATGCTCTTTATTTGATGTTATGCTAATTGGGAGTTTATCATGTGTGATTCTTCGTACGTTTGGCGTTGAATTGGAGTGGTATAAAGGTACTGTTTAAACATGACGCTTGAAACCACTATTGAAAACCGTTTCAATTTTATACTAAGAGCCAATCTGTTGCGTGTGAAAATAACATTCGTCAAAACCACCCCTTTTGTTGAATACCATAAAACACGTGGGAGAAATTTGCATTCGACTCCTTCAATAGGAACCCTTCCCACACTAAGACGGAACCTTCTAACTGAAAATGTTCGATGATTGCCTTTACAGTGGCTCTCCAAATAACCCGATCAGAGGTACGGGTTGCAACAACTTGACGTCGGATACCACAAATTATTAAACATTCTCCAATGCAGTTATGATATCTCTTCTTTGGATGGTAGATAGAAGATGGCACCCCTCCTGCAGTTCTCTGCAAAGGACTATCTGAGGGCAATCTTTGGTACTCGAGGATAGGGCATCATTACTACGTGACAAATCCACCTCAACTGCAGCGCGAATATTAGGAACTTAGTAATAAAATAACATAGCAAGGTCACGTTATATATGGATGGTCTGCCACAGCAAAGCCAAATACACATTATCCGTCTTATCAATTATGGGAACGTACGACTCTTGATATTGAACAGCCACTCTTTTCAAAACACTGGGCACTGTAAATTAGTAAAATTAAAATCCAACGAAAATAACACCTTAAATTTATTTTTATGTAGTCGAATATTTACATAAATTTAACGGAGATTGTTTTAATATCTTCCCTCTCTCAAGATTGTCAGTGCAAACTATACATTGTGATAATGGAGAACATGGAACAACCTAGATCCTTTTATTAGATCGTCAACGAAGTCTTTCAGTATTGTGTTGGCAAACCATTTTCTTAGGAGATTATCCTTCAGGATAAACTAATAATGTATCTCGTATTAACCAAGGGCGCAGATCGCTGTAAGAATGCGGGGGGGGGGCAATTGAATGCCTTTCAAGCATGAAAAGAATAGGGAGCTTCAAAGGAAATTCAAACAGAGGTATAGTTTTGATTATTTTCTTAATGCCTGCGATGGTTAAAGCAGGGGTTCCTAAAAGCAGGGATGCATGAGCAGTGTTTTAAACTGTTAACACGTTTTATTGTTCTATATATGGTTATATATGGAATCACGTGATATTAGGTCTAGGTTCCATAGGCTTCCGTAAGTAGGATTGTAATGAGGGGATGGGTTGGAGAAAAAGGATTAGAGGAAGAATTGCACGATAGGAGGGAATGATATGTAAGGTGTAAATAGATTCTTACGGTACGTGAACCACTGACTGTCTTCATTGATAGTATTCTGACCAGGTTTACAACAAGCAGCATCACGAATTTAATAAACCTGCTCATTATGAAACAGAGGGGTTGCCGAATGTCTTGAAAATTTTAACTTCTAATTCAAGGGGCTCATCATATCATAACCCTTACGTTATTACAAGTAAATATTTGTACGTTTCAATGCATAACAGCAAGGAGACGGGGTTTAGAATTCGGATGTTTGGTATGAATATTCTCAGTTCACTTATCTGTCAAGAGCCATATTGTAAGCAACAACCTTCCATGTCAGGTGCTTTGCTTAAGTCAAGCAGAGTGTCTTCAGCACATAAAAGCATGGGAATGTACAGTGACTATATGAAATGCATAAGTGTGATTACGAAAATGTTAGCACACAAAATATTGATAGAAATATACACGCTGTTCCTTCGTGATAATGCCGTTGTCACTGGAGTGAGTCCGCAGTGAAGTATTTACAGCGTATCAGCTCCCTGTGGGTATTAAGTAGTTCTTTTCAGATTATTGAAGTTGAGTAGCTTCAGTGTATGAATGGCTGATGTAACGAAGGCCGAATCGGCAAGTAAGATTTTTGTATATCTTGATCGACCGTGTTATTCGTGATTACTTGTTCATTAGATAGCGTTATGTATAATTAGTATTCTGTATTTGTTTACAGATAAATATCTTGGGGAGAAGCGTACTTTAATTCTTGACGTATACCGAAATTGCGAGTGCTCTTTTGGAGTTACATGTTCTTCTTTCTGTGAATCAATTTTCAACTTGAATACCGAAACTCCTTACGGAAAGCGAGTGCTCCCTGTAAGGCAGCCACAGCCGTGTTTTAGCAAACAATATACTTTATCTATCTAGTTATGAATGAAACACCTATAGGCTTCTGAAGTAGGGGGTAGTACGGGAAAATCTACTCTTATGTATAGCTGCCGTAGAACACAAGGATGGAGCAGGCAGGTTTAAGAAACGGGGGAGCCTAATTTGGCGTTGCCATTCACATTTCCTGCAAAGCCAGAAAAATATTTTGACATTTTAAAATATATTAACTTGGTATTAATATAAGCTGGGTGTTCCGCTGGGAGCTTATGTGTTGACTAGAGAAATAGATCATGTTATCAACGTAGCTCAACTCGCTCAGTTGGCAAAACACACGCCGCAATTGCGTGGGTAACGGGTTCGAGTCCCATTGGTGACATAATTTTCTATTTCTCTAATATCTATTAAACATGATAAGTAATTTAAAGTATCACTTACTCGCTAAAGCTCGTAACTTCAAATTCAACAACTGTCTTCTTTTGCGTGAACGATCTTTGACTGGGTGTGATATCTTCCCAGCTTTCACCGTTCCGTCTTCTAAATACGTGTACATCACTATCGCTAATGGGTGATGCACCCAAAGGTAGTAGGATCCTGACAGGATATGAGTCACTTGGTAGGATTTCCCCATCCGTCTGATCGATCATCACGATTGGAGAGCAGTAAAAATTATCAACGCTGGCCTTGGAAGTATCTGTTTTGCTTAACTCATAAACCTAGTAATATATCAAAACAAAGATCAGTATTAACAGAACGTAAAGATATATTAAAAAAGATTTAAAAAACTAAACTTATCTATCTTCAAAAAGCGTATGGTTATTGCAGTTGATTGCTTCAAATAATAATGTTATGAGCTATTTTGGTTTCAAGCAAATGGGTCATCTAAGTTATTGATAAGCTTTCACTTCTTGGCTTAGTAAGTTATATGGTAGATTTACGCATGCTCAGTGGGATAGGATCCTATTCAACATGAACCTTACTTGCAGTTTCTGGCCGAAATAGTGTAACTGTGACTAAACAGTTATGAGCGTCATAATTAACAGTTCGTACTAACATTCATGTTAAACACAAACAGCAGCCTGCAGTTGAAACACTTCGTTCGAGAACAAACCACAAATGTGGGATAGAAAAGCGCCGACTCTAGCAGTTTACCAACTTATGTATATACAACTCATAAGTGCGGAGATTAGTGTAAGAACAAAATGAAAAACTGGGGTAGTTTGCACGGCAGGCTAAAATCTAAGTGATTTGAGATCAAACTTTGCTTTAATATTACTTTTAAAGATATTTGTCACATTTTGTTACCAAAACACTCAGTTAAATTGCCGTAAGATGTGAACAACGTACATTAAATTGTGATCAATACGCCAAGTTTGCATCTGTTTTCAAATACATAGAGTATCTAAGTACCATGATCGAAAACCAGAAAAGCTGAAGCAAAAATTGGTACTCCTCTACTTGATAGCCTTTCCTCTACATCATCATTATCTCTTTTATTACCCGAACTACCTTAGCTCTTGTACATCTATCTACCTTTGCTCCTCCTCCTTCTCCTCCTTCTCCTCCTCCTCCTCCTCCTCCTCCTCCTCCTACTGCTTAAACTGCTTCTCTAATTACTCCTCCATCTACTTCCGAGTCTACTCTCATTAATTAGAATTGGTTCTTTAAATGTTTACTGTTGCTTATATCATCCCTGTTATTATTTCTAGTATTGATCACGTAGAAGATCATATTTCTGCTAGTCAGACGCAAGACAAAACTCACGACTCCACTGTTTTTTTCTATCGACAAATCCTCGAGGTTCAAATAATCATACAAAAGTTGCTCTTCCTTGACGAGGCATTCCTACGCTCGTTCTTTGACTATCTCTATTCTGAAAACTTTTAGAAAATTGGTTTCGAATCGAGGAGGAGTATGAGATCTTACAACATGTAATCTCAAGTTTTTCTAATTTTAAACAATAAAAAGGACCATTACAAAACATAAGGGCTCGTATCAACACAATTCTCTACACTAGTCTTCCCTTTGGTCCTGGTTCTGCTCTTATTCATATCTCTGATTCCCCTCCTCTTTTAAATCGTTGCTGAATTCTATATCCTGTTCGTACTACCCCACTCCCTACTTTAGCGATGTAATGCAGTTCCTGCTTGTGACAGTGGATGCGTCTATACTTCTGACAATAACGTACTGATACCCTATGACCGAGCCCCTGTCACTACACTGACTAATAAGCATTCTTTCACTGCCTTTGAACGGCTACCTGTCCTATTGGTGTTATTGTCCCTTCTCCTCCTCCGTTCTCCATTCTTGTTCCCTCTTCTCCTAAAGCCCCAAATATCCTCTCCTGTTCCTGCCTATGTTTGGCAATCAAATGATCAAACTGCAGTTAACCCCTCCCCATCCCCTTACAAGGCAGATTCATACGGTAACAAATACCGGGTCAAATACCTTAGCTTCATATGCCACTGTGTACGGTTCACCACTAAATGCTGGAAATTTCAAGACAACATCTTTTAAATGTGCGAATGGTTGATGTATGGATTCAATGCTCTGATTCGTAACAGTGAAAAATACGGATCTCAGCTTCAGTACCACTGCAAAGTAGCCGTGTTTCCAAATCTGTGCCTTCGCTAGAGTGTATTTTCCTAGAAGGAAAGAAATTGAGAGAAGTAAATATTTATTCTCGAATCAAAGTGCTTATGCTTATGCGAACGCGTCAACTAACGGCAATTGGAAGATGCGATTGTACAATGTACGAACTTGATGGGCAGAATACCACACACAGAACGGAAGAGAGGTAGATTGATGGGTTTCATCAAAAACAACCTGAAAACCTTGAATATCCTAGAAAATCTAACATATCAACCACCAGGACCGTAGCCAAATCGGGGAAATGGAGAGCGCAGCCCCTCCGCATAACTCTTCCCCCCTGCATGCACAACATTTACATGACTTGGTACATAGATTTTCACAATGCAATTTTTACATTATCCCCTGTAAAATAAGGCTTGCCCCCCCCTGCTGAATTCGTCTTATCTACCGTCCTGTTAAACACATAAGACGTTAAAAACTACTTTAGATGAAGGCAAGGAGGGGGGGACAAAAAGAAGAAGTATGGTGTAAAAATGCTGTGGTAAAGCCAATGAAGATAAAGATAATTATGATTATTATGACTTTTATTAATTAAAGTTGGCTTGATCTGTTTTTCTTAATATGTTGACTACGTTTGTACTGTTGTTGCACCAGTTCCACTCCTATAAAATCTTGCCGTCCCCGTCGTAATGGGTGAAAACAGAGAAAATGATATGTACAATGTCGAAGCTAATTTCTCTGTAAAGTTACAGAATAAATATACGTCACTGAAGTTTAAAATAACGATGATGACAATGATGATGACAAGTATTGGAGCTGTTAGTGGTGATAGTCAGGGTCTATTTTGGGATGACTCGTTAACTGAACCACGCATAATGCTTCCTGGAGTAAATTAAAAAACCTACCGTCAATGGCCTCTGTTTCAGTAACGTCATGATCAGTAATAGTGGGCTGACCTCTATAAAGTTCCACTTGACGAATAACTGGGTATTGGGAATACGACGAGTAGCCACAGCAACGATGAGCTATGGAAATGGTGCAGCTTTTCTTAAAATCTGACGAGTCCAGTGAGAAGACTGATGCAATGTCACTACAAATGACGTCATAGTCACTTTGCGTCATAAACGGAAGGGTGTTGGCGCACTGAAGCATAAATTCGGTCTCTGCATCTATGGCATCTTTGGGGAAGAATAAAGAAACTCCAAGGGTTTTGAACTGCAAGAATCCTCCAGAAGGTCCAATCGACTTCTTAATTTCTCTAAAAATCAACAGAACAGCTACTTGAGCGCTCGTAATACCTCAGAACTTCTCAATCTACAGCAATCCAGTTATTTTAGATTCTCTAAAACTCGGCATCCCATCACATAGTACACACAGAGTCCTTGTTTTGGGCCTATATTTAACAAGTACAGCATCACCAGTTCGTACATTTTGCGTCTTCATAGAGATGCTATAGCCCAGTAGGCAGTTAACGTGCGTTCAAAGCCACAAGGTCTAACCTTAATTCCCAAAAAGGAAATTGGCGGCATTGCTAATTGCAGCTGATCTTAATACTCCTGCCCCTTGCATAGAACACCGTAGGAATAAGAGAATTAACGGACAAAACCTATTCTTATTGGTAGAATAGGAATTGGAGCACATAAAATACTTCAGTACACATACTCAAAAGCTCACCACCCTGATTGCGGAGAAATTCAAAGTGGACGCTTTGTTATGAGCCCCCCATTAGCACAATCAATTTATTGCATCAAACATACTCATACAATACATCACTCGAAAACAAATTTAATGAGGAGCAACGCTAAAGAAGCAGATGATAAAAAAGCAATACTGAGAACTTTATTGAGAATTATTACCCTTACGTTTCTTGGGATGATCCAAACGATACAGATCGAATGTGCATCTTAAATGTGCACAAGACGTCCTCGACCTTGGCATAAAACGAAGCCATGATTTGCAATCTATCCTTACATGTAAATCACAAAAGGCAGACAAGATTCTTCAATAGAAACAGCCAGGGATTCTCAGCGCTTCTTTGGGTGCCAAAATTGCAAAATCACCAAACAGACTATCTGTATTGTGTATTTACACATTCCTGTGCAGCCTCAGAATTCTCTATAACATTCATCAGCCTTCGTACATTCACATTGACAAGGGAAACACACATCAAAAACGTGAAGTGTAGTAAAATCGCCAAGTGTTTATCTGGAACTAGAAATCCTTCAGACTCAAATCATCCACGCTCCAGTTAACTAATAGTAAGATGTGCAATCTAACCACATAATGACACCAATATAAACTCATTCTTCACTGGGCGGAGAATGACGATTCTCCGCGGCGGAACCGAAATTTAATCTCAGCATTCAGAAGCCAGACAGAGCTCGTACTTTGAATAGGAGAATAAAAAAAATGAAAGAAATTGGACTGGAATATTTGTCAGGCTTCAAAACATTGTTACATACGTTTATATTATATAAGCCAAATTGTAATTTATACTAATCACAATAAACAACAGTCATACTGTATAGTTTCTACGTTGAATTCAAGAAAGTCGAGGCTTTCTGCAGTACTGCATACAAAAAATAGGAATCCTGTCAAATCAACAAGTGATAAGTCGTCAAGAGCAGCTGCGCGCGCTGAGCAGTGCGTTCATCAGCTACATAATAGGGAGTTTTCGCAACAGATGACGATCCACCAGCCGACGAGGGGATTAGAGAGAGAAGCTTGGGCATTAGTTAACGACCTGTTGTCTGCCAAATTGAGCTTTCGCAAGCTGTCGAGCACATAGTCCATTATTTGTTGTTTGAAGATCAAGGTGTAACAATACCCCAGGAATCCTGTCAAATCAACAAGTGACAAGTCGTCAAGAGCAGTGCAGTGCTCTTGTCAGTTACATAATGACGAGGAGAGCAAAGACACCTCCGTAATATTAGGCCAAGGTAAAGAGAGCGAGGTTGTTTCTAGCTCTGCGCTCTTCATTGTAGCTGCATGAGACCCAAATGCGACCCAGAGATGTGAACAGCTCCAGGTATACGTAGGACGGTAAAGAAGAATCCATGTAATAGCTTATATACCATTCCAAATAATTATTCTTGAAATACTGTAAGTTCGTGTCAATTAATTTTGCAACATTTAAGTGCACACGTGCCACATTTTCACCTTTCACAGATTGATCGTACACAACACAACAACACAAAAGTAAGGTTAGTATGAAATTTATGCAATGCAATTTATGCATTTTATGCAATCACAGCTCTCCACAATGAGTGATTATGACAACCTATTGTTAAATCTAGCTACACCGTAGGCTGTCACTAACTACCACTTTCCAGGTTAACGTCTGCCAGGCTTTGCCTTCCTAGCAACATACAGATTACGTACCTTTTGCAATCAACTGTCAGCATCACGTCTTTCAATATGGCCACACAACATAAGCCTCCTACGACGCATTGCCTCAAGAATGGGCTTGATGCCTAGCCGAGCCCTCAGTTAACTATTGGGTGATCTCTGTCTCAAAGAAACCCTGCGTATCCATCCTATTATTGACATCTAGTACCGATGTAGCATTTGAGAGTCTTCAACCTTGACAGTTTCACGGGCAAATTTCTCGGCCATGTAACATCTCACTACGCACACAACTGGAGTAGATCATCTATCATAAATTATATATTACAACTGACAATCTTCTGACACAAATCATTTTGTATGGATGGCCAGGTAAGTGATTTTCTTACGTTTGCAAAGGAACATTTGATCGAGGGCATATGGTTTCTTGCACATAAGCGTCCCGCATAAAATTTCCTCTCCTACAATTTATAACATAACTGATGTACGTTAAGAGGGTGGCAAGCATTTGAGCAAGATTACCAAAATTTTTCTTTTTAAATATACCTTTGTTTTGAAATAAAATATGTTTCAATCGTTAACTCTCACTTTCCGACGGGGCCACAGCCTACGGACAGGGGTATGAAGAGCTTTACGTCCATATAAGTCCCGTGTATTGGCGCATAACCTCAGTCTTTTCCAGTTAAGAATGCATAATGTAAAATTGCGTCATAATCATCACCTCTATCCTCACTCTATACTATAGACTAGCTTTTCAAAGCTGGATCTTATCCTTTAAACCACCGTAGGTTGATGTATCAAACTGGCTAACAACAAAATGCCAAATTTTGGGAACGTTCGGATGTCAGAAAGCATCTCTCCAACAATTAGACGTACTTAAATACAGTGCACAGAGTTGAAGACACCTCAGTGCAGAGTGTAGCACTTTTTTTCAATATCAACGGAGTTATATGCTTGTGCCTTACTTCTAGACACGTGTTTTACATCTTAACGTAACTATGGATATGAAAATAAAGGCGTAAAATATACTAGACTTCGGTACCTAAATAATATTTTAACGACATACACCGTTCCTGTTGATTGCAGAGAACGTCTCAGCCACAAAACGGTTGCACCTAACTTGTAAGGATTTTTTAAAGTATTGGTGTGCTATCTAAGTAGCTATAGCACACAATTTCCGATAACATACTTTCAGCATATATATAAATAGGCCTTCATATTTCTATCAGTGTCTCCTGCCAATCCTCATCACGTCGTCGAGAGACAATCCTTCTATCTACCTGACAGTAAAATCAATAACAAACAGGCTCTGGTTAAGATTATTATCAGTTTCGTTTCATCATAAGTTACCTATTATTAGTTTATCGTAAGATACCCATTATCGGTTCACCTTGAACTAACTGTTATCAGTTACAGTATCTCAACCCTGGGCAACACCCTCTCAGGATTATTCTCAACAGGAACATCAAGTCATGGACTCCTAAATAATAACTAGTTATTATTTATTACATTATTATATTATTGGTTATCATTTATTACATTATTATATTATTAGTTACTATTTATTACATTATTATATTATTAGTTATTATTTATTACATTATTATATTATTAGTTATTATTTAGAAGTCCATGATCAAGTGAAGCTCAAGCAAACTCAGAACCTTACTATATACCCGCAAAATTTGGCTGCTGCTACCTACATCGATTAGCTGAATTTTTAACCCCATTTTTGTTTAGTCCATGTCATGGGGCAGTACCGCCTATTCTGGAAACGTTTGTGATGTAATTAAATAAGAAAACAGATGGTTTCTTACCCAAGTTCAAATGGAACATCTGTTTGTTCGGTCTGTGCTCCTTCCTGTTCCTAAAAATTAAGAACACATGCATTCACGTAAGTAGACACACTAATACCTTACTCTTGCTCAGAAATTCAATCACGGATGCATGGATGCCTTTAGTACGAACAGTAAAGCATTGCTTATGAAATTACCCGGTGTGTAGTACGAAATAAATGTTACCAAAAATACGGCACTGAAATAACAAATCCGTGTAGGAACAAAAATGTAAAAATTGATATGACGGAAAGTCTAGATATTTATGTGCTACAGCAGTAAAAAAACTTGTATCTATTGGTTGTATATTATGCATGTTCTATATGTAGAAAAAAACTCGAAAGCATGTTAAAGTAACATCTTGTCGGATTTTTATGTCTATTGCCAGTCTATTTTTATGTCTTTGCATTTCTTCATTTATTAACTTTTATATATAGAAAGGAAATATCAGCCTTAAAATCCAAACATGGATCGTCGACTTTGAGGTTGGAAGGATTCAGTTGTTTCTTAGCATTAAACTATAAATATATATATATATATATATATATATATATAATATAAAAGACTAAAACTGTGTTAAAATGACATTAAAATTATATATAAAAACTATAAAATGCCTAGAGGGTAGCTACAAAGCTTTCGGTTAAAAAACCTTCTTCATGTGTACAGTTGAAGGAACGCTACGGTTGAAATTTTATTAAA
>JAAAKL020006811.1:0-17585 GCA_010016065.2 Carybdea cf. marsupialis auct. non (Linnaeus, 1758) | reverse complement strand
TTACTCTAAGCACAACCACTGCCCAGCACTCAACCCTTCGGCGTCACTACTGCTGCTTCGTTTGCTGCAACGACAATAAAGCGAGAATCTAGTTTAGTGCTAGCCGTATTCTGTTTGGTCTTGGCTCATTTATCTGTGTGCTCGACAGACCTTTTGACACCCTGATTTAATCCTAAACGGTAAGTCCTGATGTACTGAATTGTGGCATCCTCTTAAATATCATCCGTTAGTAGTAAATTATCATAATTAATATTATTTCCATTGCTAATCCTTACTTTCTAGAGGCAGGGATCTTTATTCGCCATAGTCAAAAAAGATAACGCAAAATTGCTGTAAATCCTCATCTTATTTTTAATGTTGTCTTTAAGTTAACTTTGAAAGCAAAATGTTGAAATTTTATTATTAGTTCAAAGTATATATGCAAAGAAATAATAGTTTTATTTCGTTCTCTACTTAAATACTTTTAAATTAAAGAACATCTTGTCCATCAATATTGCCATTTACTGTTGCATTTGGACCTATATTATGGCCACTCTATATATTTTTAGATGTATCGTTTGACTGCACTGAAGCGCTTTCTACCATTAAGATCTCACAAAATTACTTATTTGATACAATTTTATATCTTATCAATTTGAAGCGCTCTCCTCTTTGATAAAACCTTAATAGTTTAAGCTGGATGACTGACGTTCCATATTAATATCGGAAGGTTTTAACGTTTTAAAATTAACGGTTCTAGAAATGAAAGTATCCCACCCCTCAAAACGATATAGTAGTAATGGTTTACCAGCAGGTCTCACAAGCTTCACGATGTGCACCTACAGTTCCCCCACGACCGGGTATCTCACGTTGCCGTCGTGTGGGAGCTTGAGTGCTCTCCTTATGGAGAGCTGACTAAGAGGAAACCCACCCCGGTGTACCATAGGAAACTACATGCACCCAGAGATATTTTGAGTAGTAGATGTCTTTGTACCATCTTTGAAAAAGACAATTCTGACTTCCTTTCGCAAAAATGTCATATACATAGTAAATTCTGCTCCGTAACAAGTATCAGCCACCCATTCATGAATGAATTCGACATTAAAGTTGCAGGTGGTAGCTAGTGCACCATTGTGCTTGATCTATAGCATCCATTATACTTCTTGATGGGAAGAGATGGGAAAGGTCTAAGTACTGTTTGTCAAAGTTATATATCTATAGTTCCTTAACAGGTTCAAGGATATCATGTTATCGAAAAATACCTAAAGTAACTAAAATTAACAATGGCGTATTAATTCTAACTTCTAAGTTCAAATTAAAGCCTTTAGCTCACAATATTTCAAAATTAATTTTGAAAATTTTATGCTTTGAAACGATGATAAATAAAGAGGATATAAAGAATTCCTAAAACCAAATCTGTACTGAACAAGAGATGGGAAGGAAAATGGAAGATTGATAAAGATCTTGATAAGTTGGCAATATTGGATATATTATGGCGACCCTGCAGCGACCGGAAACGAGGAAGGCTGGTCCTCTGCTGGAGCTGATGCTTCCATGTGAGTCAAATCTCATTGTGGCAGAAGAGCGTAAAGAGAAGGGATATTATTATTATTTATGTATGCGAAGAACAAGGGTTAGGGATGAATCAAAAACACCTCAGAGTTTGAGGATATGTGGAGAGGAAACAGCTAAAGCTCTTCAGAAATGAGGCGGGATTTACTTCAAAGGAAGTGAGATAGCTGAGGGAGAAGGTGCAGAGAGGTTGAAGAGAAGGCATCTCTTTGGATCTGGCTAAAGAGGGAAAATGCACATTGGTTTGAGAGCGCTGTCGCAGAAGGACAGTAAGAAGAAGTCGCCTGTTGGGCGCAAATATATGTGAATAAGCAAGTGGCACAGCAACAATGTGTGCCCAACACATTTGGCAGTCCAGCATTTGATCTAATTTCATCCCCTTAACCTCCCCCTCCCTTCTTTTTTGTTAAATAGTAAAGAAGATGTGATCAACGGTTAGGAAACTGTAGTAGAACACGTTTATCTTCTATGTAGGCCTATGTTATTAAACAGCTAAATACTGAGTTGAACTTCAATAAAGTCAACAAGATCCTCAATAACAAAAATTGATTACTAAAGAAACAGTAAATTAATAAATGAATAGCATAAGACAACAAAAGAAACTATTGATGCGTATCGTCGCATAGTACATTAACTCTGACTTTCAAAGACGACAATGGATGTAAGTGGTGAATATTTATAGATGCTTAATTGCAGTGAAGCTTTTCTGACATGATTAAAACTCAGGATTCGGAGAGTTTGAATTTGCTAGGCACAGAGGGTTATAATCAGTAAAGAACAAGCAGCAGAAAGAACGCAATGAAACCGTAGAAGTATGGCACCTTTCTTTGCACAAGAAAATTGAATATTCGATTCGATCCTTAGAGTCTACCATAGAGGCACTATACAGAAAACATGATCAATTATTGATAATCAGAGTTAATATCAAATCTGGTAGTGGTTATAGGAAGAGCTGAGAAGGAAAATTCCAAACTTTAGTATTTAGTATTTGGGTCAAGGTAGCTAAATATCAAAAAATAAACAAATTCTATAGCAATTTATGCTGATTTCCATATAGAAAAGTACACAAACATACTTTTCCCATAATAATTGAATGATTGATATATATTGTGTTGCAAACAAGTATTTAAATGATAAATTAAGGACAAAAATCAATAATTATCTGAATCCATATGCCAATCAATAGCCATGATCAGAAAACAAAATATTTTTTAGAACAGTGATAGTATAGAAATTTATTCACTTTGTCAAATATAATCATATCTGATATAAACAGGATACACTGATTCTATGAATGGTAAAATTGCCAGAAGAATACTAACATGAAGGAGCCACTCTGTATACATAATTTGTGAGTCTCTCTCCTGTGCAAACCACGTCATCCTCGCACTTGCGATACTGTTCGCTTGGTGGCTTTGACATGTCCTGTGTTATACAATCCTCGGTTTTTCCATATTTGTTATAGGTGAGATGACCTTCAAAGCCTGCCCAGCATTCGCCTTGAGGGAAAAAAGAAAAAAAATTGTGTGAAAGAAGACAATAACTGTCGACACAAATGCAGTTGAAGTCAAACGAAGACGAAAAGAATGTTCAACTATCAGATCTAATGTATATTGTTAATAATTCCATCTGTTCAGATGTATTATATCCTTTTACATCTCTAAACAGTGTTTGCAAGAGAATATGCAATTCAAATTATTTGTCTCGTTGTGAACTTTTTAGCATTACAGTAAATCTCAGGAAAAGAAGTAGATCTGTGCCTTGTGTATTTTCCTTCCCTGTGAATTTTGTCGCCCTAACCATTGTCGCCTATTCCATGATAAAATAATCTTGATATCTTTATCATAACAAGGCTCAAATAAGTACGTAATCCTTACAGAAAAGTTGTGAACCTGACTTATAAGAGGCAAGAGAAGCTCTTTGTTTATTATCAGCCTCTATTCGACTGTGGATCGATAATCTGATATAATAAGTGAGAACGTGTCTGTGTTTAAGCGGAATAAGTGGCAACACCGCTTTGCCTGCCATCATGAAACTTTGTATGGACACTCCTCTGGGCCAGGGGTAGGTTATTAGTGAGTTTGTCGCCTCAGAAGCGGTACACACGGGCCGCTGGAGGTCAAAAGTGGGCAAAAAGTGCATTCCCTTACTCCCCAGTTGTATCTTATAAACGTATTCCAAGCTGATGTCCTTTGACAAGAATTCAAGTATAAGTATCCCCCTATCCCTCTAGAGACTTTCAAGTTTATTGATAGTCTGCGAGAGAAAGGGTAGAGCAATGCCTGTATGTTGTCTTTTGTCACCGCAGCATTTCTACACATACAGATAACAATATCTGCAGGCCTAAGCTTCCCGGGCAGCTCCAGACATTCAACTAGTTGTTAATAAATATAGCGAAGGAAGTTGCCAACTGGTTCACTGATTTCGCTCTGTAAAAAGTAGAGGCTATGTTAAGGCGCCTTTAAACGGATGTACAATGCAAATTGTCATGAATAAGAAATAAAACATATTTATTCGTTGTACATAACTTGCTACAAGCAAAGGACAACACGCTCATTGGATAACTGAAAGCTTTTTCATGCCGCCTTTCTTCAGAGTTGTACACGGCAACACTGTAAATGAAACTCAACCAAGATATATGAATGATTATGGATAAGAATTCTACTATGATTGAAATCTTATTTACCGACACCCACTGGCGCTAAGACATAGTCTCAATGATAGAGCTCAATAGTTGATTGTCTCTCTACAAAACGCAGATGGCTGTATAGTTTCAATTGCGTCATCGACCATGTGCTAAAAGTTAAACTCGTAGGATTGTCAGAAAAGAAAGTGGTAGGTACAAAAATTGTCTTGCTATGTTGTGATATTTTTTAATGGTTTTGCAATATACAAAATTTTAAGTTCCCTACCGTAGAACTGAATTCCAATTACTCTGTATCCCTTCTCAAATGCCTTCGTTGCACAACTAAAATACAAAGACACAGTCAATGTAAATATGATGCCTCGGTCATACCTTAAGTTACTGAAAGAGCTTTGTACATAATCTGTTTATAATATACAAATCTTGGTGCTACATAAACTTTGCAGGCGGCGGGAAACATTTTTAATGTATCATTATCACCATCATCATCATCATCATCATCATCATTACTATCATCATCATCATCATCATCATCACAAGTGCCATGCCTGATACAGGCTTTGGCTGCCATGTCTTGCAGAAACGTTGATCTCACGCACAACGAAACAGGTCCCCTGCGCTCATCTTTTCTTCATTTCGGCCAACAATGTCCTTTATCGTGTCCAAGTATTTTATGCGCTGCCGCCCTCTAGACAGTTTGCCGTCAATGCTTCCTTGCAGCGCAAGACACTCTAACGTTTCACTGCATATCACACGGCCTACGAACCGACACTGTCTGTCCTGTATAGTCCAGAGCTTCTGCACGCCAGCTTTACGCAGCACTTCCGTGTTGGTGACTCCCTCCACATATGATATTTTCAACATCCGCCTCCGAAACCACATCTCTGAAGCCTCTAAGTTCCGTGCCAATTCGGAATTATAGGAAGCGTAACGTATTAACGTATAGGAAAATTGAAAGCTTTGTAACACAATTAACAAAAGTAAAATAAGATATCGAGTACCGCGAAATTCGAGAGAAAATCTGCTTCAAAGTTACAAAACATTATATATCGATCAATGACTGTCATGTGTGTCATTTCTAATTTATCAAACTATTATCTAGAACAGCCATTTGGTCATTTTTGCATGTTTTTATGTAGGGTATGACTGTCGCATCTCAATGAAAAATAAACAGAAATAACTATTGAATAATATGTGAAATTACTAGTTAAGCCCTTACCTGCAAATGAATCTTTGAAGGTAGGCGTGGTAATGATACCAGTCTACGACGTCATTATTGAACACGTTGCTGTGTCTATCTCTGCCGTTCAAAATCTGTATAAAAGAGAAAATATTTTAATGAAGAGATAAGAAAACATCAAACATTAAAATGATTAGATGAGAATAAAAATAGTACAAAATAATGAGTCTGCATTTTGGCGCACATCAAAAATGAAAGCAATCGAAATGTTGCTTTGATCGAAAAGTCTAAGTATTGTTGTAACGCACATCGTCCGAGTTGTGACCAGGGCCGTCGAGAGCAAGCTTGGGCCCCGAGGTAATTCAAAGCGCCGGGCCCCAGTAGGTTTCTGGGCAAAACGCCTAAGGCAAACTTTTATGGAATAAAATTTATGCGAGCCCCGGACCTTCAACCCCGCCTACCCACCCCTCTCGACGGTCCTGGTTGTCACTATGCCTTTTCACCACTATCATGGTTCACGTGATCATTAACGGTTTTAGGGCGTGGTAAACAGGGTCACGGCATATACAGGGTAAGCAGATCTGGAACTCTAATTCTATTGAAGCAAATTGGAAATTGCAATCTATATTTAT
This sequence comes from Carybdea cf. marsupialis auct. non (Linnaeus, 1758), assembly GCA_010016065.2. NCBI lineage: Eukaryota > Metazoa > Cnidaria > Cubozoa > Carybdeida > Carybdeidae > Carybdea > Carybdea cf. marsupialis auct. non (Linnaeus, 1758). The sequence goes on along the minus strand of JAAAKL020006811.1, from coordinate 11,578 downwards.
TGTCAGAAATACTGTACCTCAATTCTCTCCGTAAAACAGTTATGATTGAACCAGATCACAAAGTATGTAATCATAGGGCCTCTAAAATGTATTCGCCCCAGCCGCCCAGGCCGAATGGAACCACCCCTTTCATTATAGTGAAGATGATATTGATGTCGATGATTTTTTTGATTTTTCGCTCAATGCAAGGCAAGTTTGCCAAGGTATTGAGTTACTTTGAAAAGAGTAGAAATAAAACTTATCTTTGTATCAACGTCATGATGAAAAGCATAATTACACTTCGGTGATGCCACTGAAGCACTTCTAATACCATTTATACTAATACCAAGTACTTACTTGCACCGGTAGTGCTCGTCTTCCGTATGTGTCTTTAAAGCATCCAACTGGTTCAACTTTCACCTTGCACTTGTCAACTGATCAAGAAAAAAAAATGTATCTTCAAGCTGCAATCGGTGCAAGAATGTGATAATGAGACAAATATAATAGAAATTTGGCCACCCCGCGACAGTACTCAATTTACCCTTGATACTTTCAGATAACTTCATAAACGTTTTACAAACATGTAATGAGCAATTCTAGCTTTTCCATAGTATTGGCAACACCTTGTTTCTACTTGTCAGTGTTGGTAGCTACTCTTCTATAGTTGGAAATCCTCTACAAGTACGTCATTGAAAACGCCTTAACGTTTGCCAGTACCTCTGTCTTTAGAGTCAGAAGATACAACAACGTCTTGGAGTGTTGATTCGTTGTTGCTTATAACTTTCCTGAAACAAGGACGTCTCTTTTTCTATTTATCTCTCTTGTTTAAGCCATTAACCGTCTTGTCAAACTGCAGGAAAAGCGAGCCTATTGCTGTAATATCTACGTGCTGTGATGATGTTGTGACGTGTCATTAGTTATAGGGCTTGGGCCGAGATATGTGAAACCGCTGGTCGCCCACGCTATCTTATAAAGGATTGTGCAACTCCTCATGACATTTGGTTTTCGGAGATAGAATTTATGAGTAGGTTTTGTATTCCTGCTATCGTAAGTTTACATAAGAAGTCTATGAGTCAGAATTATATTCTCTTTTGTCAGCGTCTAACTACTTTAGTTGCACTATAATAATAAAAGCGCTATGAGGCAGTCAAGATCAGAAAATATCAGCAAAAGTGGCATATAAAATAAAACATTTTGTAATTTCAAATAAATAGCTAAGGAATAAAATCAAACATAATTGATTTGCTGATACTTTACCAGATACCCCCACCACTATAGTTCAATACTGCACTAAAAAAGGAGTAACCCCACCATCTTTTCCCACCTTTTCCCACCAGAACCGGAACCGTGGCTGTAACCCTAACCCTAACCCTAACCCTAACCCTAGCCGTATCCCTAACCCTAACCCTAGCCGTATCCCTAACCCTAACCCTAACCCTAACCCTAGCCGTAACCCTAACCCTAACCCTAGTCGTATCCCTAACCCTAACCCTAACCCTAACTCTAACCCTAGCCGTAACCCTAACCCTAACCCTAACCCTAACCCTAACCCTAACCCTAACCCTAGCCGTAACCCTAACCCTAACCCTAACCCTAACCCTAACTCTAACCCTAGCCGTAACCCTAACCCTAACCCTAGTCGTATCCCTAACCCTAACCCTAACCCTAACCCTAACTCTAACCCTAACCATGTGGAAAAGGTGGTGGGGGGCTCTGTCTCTGAATGAGGCGATGGGGTAACTGGAAAAGTGCTAGATTGCTTCCTATTTGCTTATTAACGATGGATAACGACAAAAGTATCGATAAAAGTAATTTTGAGGGGCAAATGAGGGCACTCGATACAATAAGACCTCTAAACTCAACAGAAATATACGGACGATATCATGGCAAAAATGTGTGCAAAGATCAGCCTCATTACTTTAAAATGACTCATCGTATACTTTCTTCAATAATAAAGAACCTAGATAAATGGTAGGTAAACAGTGATGTAAGAAACGTATTCCTGCCATCACGAAATTTGCATTTCACATTTCATACTTGATGATACATATATAGCAGTTAATTGAAAATTTGCAAAAGGAATTACAAAAACAAACTTAAGAACACTTTGTGGTAGAAGTCCGAAAATCCCTTTTTGGTCCGCTGAGGACTTTTAGGGGTACATAATCTGAACTGGTGCAGACACTATGCAAAAATGATTTCACAATTTTTTATTGCAATTATGACAGTGCAGCTATATAAAATGGTGTTCCGATAACGTTGTTTGTCACATGGCATACAAAATGATACCTTAGTCAGCCTGGGGCCTGGGATACGTGCTCTCTTTGCATGTAAGTACTTTTTAGCAGACTATTAACCAGCGCTCCTGGGCCTACTTAGAAGGATACGTTCACTTTACAGCAATTGTGCCTCGTCATGAGTAGGAGATCTTCCCTAAGCTCCGACAAATGGACTGACCTATACCCACTGATCTTTAAAAAAAGACTGGATCGAGCTTCCCATTGTTTCCAACTACGAAAAAGTGTAGTCACGAGTACTGGTCACCATTAGTTAGGACAGCACGGGAAAGTCAGCCATGTTTGGTAGCATTGTTTATAAGCTTTATGTAATGGGGACTGAAATGGCGTCCAGCGACTGACCTCACTTTCAGACGGAAGATGCTCGATCCAATGATTTTTAGAGATCAGTGCCTATTCCTTGTTATTGAAATCTTCTTACCACTCATATGACAGCAGATTTAACAACTAGGAAATGGATCTGCTGAGTATTTCTCTTCCGTGAAATTTCATCTTTCCATGCTTGTTTATTGCATGGAAATTAAAGTCACTTAACATACGGTCAGCCCAAACCTACAAATAACGTCCATCGTTTTTGTTATATATTAAAGAAACACACACTCTCTCTCTTCAAGGACCATGTACTCAGTGGCGGTTTTGAAGGGTGCGGGGCTCAATGACGTCATGCACTGAAAGGATGTTCAGATATTATCGTACGGCGGAAGTTCCACAGACATTTCATTCCTTCCAGTGTATACAGTTTCGAGTTTTCACTTACTTCCATGATATTGATATGGGCAGTCAGACACATTCTTTTTTTCTTATCATTAATAGGCGGGGCCCCGTACAGGCGCGGGGCCTCGGGCCATGGCCTCGTCGGCCTCCCCTAAAACCGCCACTGCATGTACTCCAAGTACATTGGTGATCATGAATATCCACTGCGCTCTGTTTGTTGCCATTTTCACAATCTCTCATAAATCCTTCCCTGTCAGTGTGCATAAGGTTGAGATTAGGGTCATTCTCTGCCTCTAACGGTCTCGTTTTCCTTCAATCTTACCAATGAGAATGATCTTTTCAAGACTGGCCTTCCAAATGATGTGCCGCCAAAATCGTAGCTGATCTGTATCTGATAGTTCGCAATAGAGTTCTGCTACATCCTAGCTTTTCAAGTGCTTCTTTGTTTGGCACAATTCTACTTCCTTATCGATGACTATCATAGACATGGAGAGAAAGTGTTCATAGACCATGTACATGCAATAAAATGACAGAAATCGTGAATCTGTAACTAGATTATGGTCCAGGAATACTTTAAAAAACAACATGTTATCGTATTAAATTTTGGGCTCCAAATGCATGATCTTTGAGGGTTCCTTTATTCCTAGTGTGAATAGATACGTCAGTTTTGTCTCGTCTCTGTCAAGGATGCTAACATAGATATTGAAGCAAAAGTCTAAAGCGTATGATCTAACCACTTAGAATATAAAAATGAACATGTACTTACGTGTTGGTACACTTTCAGAGGCAACCATGCCAAGGACCGTAAAGGCTAAGATAATTCTGAGCTGCATGATTCTGTATAGACGAAAAATGACTAAGACGTTACACAACATGACAGAGGGAAGCAGTTTCTTGCAATCAACAAACGTTTGAGATGTTAACTACATCGAGTATCTTATAACCTCTAATTTATATCCAGGGGCATGTATGACAGCATTGCAGCGTAAACTGCCGTTTTGAAATGGCTCTACCATGACATTAATGTGTAGTAATGATCGCTAGACATGTCAAAGCTGTCGTCGTTGTGCCATAATTAAAAACATGACTATACTTATCTGTCGGATTTTCATGTTCTTGCAATTACACGGTCAATAATGGGATAATCTTCAGTTAGTGAAGATAATTTTTTATTTCAACCTCAAAGCTAATTTGTAAACATTTGCATTTAGAATTGGGTATAATGATTTCTAAATTGAAACAGATGCTTCTTGTGATGGAAGAAGAAGTTACTGGCTGGACATTGAGAATCTTTTAATTTCGTGAAGAAGTGACTTTGGAATGACAAGGGTAACAAAGGCTCAGAACTAGTCGTCAAAGTGAACGGATGTATAACAATTTTACCAAAGACATCAGACTTATTACGTGTAAATTAAGTAATGTACAGGAAAGCCACAATTTAAAAGTTTTTTAAAAGTTCGTGGCCGACTCGTTATTGCTAACAGTTTTTGCTTGATGTAGTTTCCAATCTGTAATTTGAGAGAGATGGTAGGTGTACTCTCTGGTAAAAAGCAAGGTCTCAACACCACAGCATTGCCTATCATCTCTGTTAAAATATCCTGCTATAAACTAAATGGATAAGAAATATTTTGGATTTACTTAAACCCAAAATTTAATGGCATGTAAAATTCCTTATCATTTCAAGTGCTAGGCAAAGACTTAATGTTTAATTATCTTCGGAGCAATTTCTTTCTCCAGAGATAAGTAAACATTATGCAACAGGAATGTGTGGGTTTTTTGCCAAGAACAATTTAATAAAACAATGCATCCTAAGTACGTAAATGCTTTTGACGTTCTTCATTACACTAAAGCTCATTAGGAATGCGGAGGGAAAGTGATGACGTCACAAATCAAAAGTAGTGAAATAGTGGCCTACGATTTGACTCCAGATATATAAAGGGAACCCTGGAAATAGGCTGTTTCCCAAAATACCAGATCCGTAGTGTATTTTGTTTTCAAACTAGAAGTGTCTGAATATCAAAAATCTCTGGTCAAAACTCTGTTGATATTCCTTGTATCTTTAAGTTAGGATTCAGCATCAAAGAGGGTTTTGTTACAGAGATTCAAAACTTTGAAAGCTGATATATTGGGAAAGAGCAATACTCTCGATTATGAAGATTGACGTTCGCACTAATAGGGGAACATGAAAATTGTGTTGTTTTTCAATAATTCAAAGATTTTCAAAATCGTGACGCCACACTTTCCCTCCGCATCGTTTCAAAACGACTGCACATACAATAGGAATGTTACTGTTCAATAGTATGTGATGGGGTGCCGTCAAAATGCAAATGTTCAGGGTAGCAATGGCATAATAAGGAATTTACGATTCTCGATTTTTGTCAAGTGTTTAATAAGATCCGAATCATAAATGTACAGTTGCATCTTAAAAACCCCTCATGAAATAGTCAACTCTCTTTCTTAACTCTGACGATGAATCCAAGATTTTTTTTACATATTAAACAATAACTATGAACTGCTGACGAGAATCCGAGTTTTGTAGGATAAAAGTAGTGTCTGAAATAAATGAAACATGAAATGTGCAAAACCTCGCTTTTGCTCCCCATAAATAAACTCGGGTTGCAATGATAGGGTATCACAATACATGTGATTATTTTTCTGTTTGATTTCCTCTTCCTGTGATCAATATTGTCCAATCAAATACTAACACACGATTTTTAAGCACTTCTTGATTATTCTTAGCCTATCAAATTCATTTATTGTAATTAAGTGTTATGTGATTGGTCTGTAAATTGTATATATCAGAAATCTTGCCAAGTGACAAGGGATGACTTAGGAACTGTTACTCTGCACTGGTTACGACAGCGACGTTACAATATCAAGAGTTATAAAATTATAGGATTTTACTTTGTCTGACTCAGGGGCTGTCAATTAGTGATTTTTAAAAATTGCATATGTGTTTCTAAGCCAGAATTGTGCTGAGCGCTAGATATATTTTCCAGCTCTAGGTTTTCTGGTGTCACATGTTTTCTATTTTGCTTTCACGACCCACAACATTGTTAGTTCAGTAAGGTGCTGAAACTTGGCCATTCTTTTACCACTATAAAATTTGGCATGCCCATGTTGTACCTCAGCTTTTGCGCATAATACATTGCCTCTGCGCTACCATTTGAGCACAGAACTTGTAAGCTTGAGATTACTATGGATTGCGGAAACACTCATAAAGGCAAATATTTGCTTGTCCCAGACCGCTTAACATAATCTTTAGGCCTGCTTTCAATTACAGTGGTTCGCATACTGTTTCGGATATTTAATGAACAGTGCGTCTTCAATCAGTTGTCGATACTAGAATCTTGTTGTGATTTGGTAAAAAGTCTGGCCACCAGCGAGAGCTGTTCACATTACGTCTCTGACCACTATATGGTCGTTCGCTTTCTAATTTTGCAACTCTTTTATATTTTTTTTCCAGTGTAAATATAAGATTTGTAATGATTCCTACTGGCCTAAATAAAATGTATCAACTCAATTTAGAAATGTTCAACCATGTGAATGACTTTCGAAGCTTTATGACCCTGGTCAGTGCCTTGTCCATTGGTTTGTGAAGGAGAGGCAATTACAGTTCCCTGTGTACTCGGTTGTATTTATTCATACTTATCCGGTTAAAAGTTTAGTATTTCTTAAATTTGTAACCTTGATGTATTTTTAAACAGTTTTTACTTTAAAAAAATGGTTTATTCGGAAAGATTTATCAACATCAGACTCCACTCTATACCACATCTATTTCCCACACCCTTCCACCACGACCATCAATAAAAAAACACTGGCCTCTAACTGAAATGTACCTATAGTTACTTCAAAAGTTAAAGGAAAAACTTTAACCTAGCTCAGTTGGTAAGACTGCCCAGAGTGGATCAGTACGGGCTTGCATCCTAGGTCATGGGTTGTAGATGGGGGCCCTAAGAGTTGAATGCGCCAAAACATTTGTAGGGTAGGATTGCCAGAACATTTTGGTCAAGATAAGTACCGTCCTACTGCTCATTCCATCCCGACCCGTAAATAACGGGACATTCGTAGACCGATACATTCCTATCACTCCTACTTCTTTCACCTATTCGCAGCTTACCTAGTACCTATTGATTGCACTCTCTGATATCTTATCGACCCCCTCCCTACTGATTCCTGATTATCTTCCTGTGACGTGAGTAGCTGATATCGCAAGATCTCGACTTCTTTGTCAATCAGCGTGTCCCAAAGATAACATATATCCACTTTATATCGCGATACAATATAACATCATCTGTAAATGGTGATAATGATACAGCTTTAACGCTGTGCACTCCCCTTTGCAGGGGCTAAGGCGGTGTCCATAAACATGGGACTTGATTGGAGCATAGAGCACTTTAAAACCGGATGCACTCCCTGATATCACCAATGGCCCTTCCGGGATTTGGACTTAAACCCTATTGAACTGAAGACAAGAAACTTATGAACTAGAGTACGATGGATCTCTGCAACTCATGATACCAGCTTAAAATGGATACTGTCCCGGCATATTGTTTGTCTAACAATACTTAAGTACGCTGCAGATATACTGAAATTTTCCTATCTCATACTTAGAAAACCGTTCTCAAAATACAAATTTAGGATGCCAACGAAAGGAATAAAATACAGAGTGCAACTAATATTTTCGCTGAATTATTTGAAACAAAACCTCCAAATCTGTATTTAGAGGGGATGGCTAATTTAACACTGCTTTTAAAGATATGTATGACACTCAAAAATTTTGCCGAAAAGATTTTGCGCTCGTATAAAAGCTTACTACGTTGATTTTCATCAATAACATCGGACTCAAACTAAGAATTTGTAGCATTTTTAGCACAGTTTTTGTTCATACTTTTTGAGGGAGCCAGTACCCCACAATATCAAAAAAATTTAACAAAGAGGGCTACGTCGAACGGCTCGCAGCTCCCTGTCAAAATAACGTAGTAGAAAAGGATAGCAGGGTGAGTTCAAATCATAGCGCTAACATCACTTTGCATATCGTTCAGGACGTAGTTTATAACATAAAACTTATTATAAAAAGTAACTATGTTTTTCCTTAAAAATCATCTTGCATGAGTGTATTGTTCCAAGCAGCATATAAATGTCAGTGATTTTCCATTTTAGTTTCCCTGCACTTTCGTAAATTATGCTTTTATGGATTTCAGAGATTTATTTAAACCAACACAAGACTAGATCGAAACCTGAAACGTCTTAGCTATTTCTTCGCAGCCGCATTTTTATGCGGCATCCAATAATGAAATACTTCATTTCCCTTCGTATATCTAGTTTTCATTTCCTATGAAGACAGTTACTGTACAAGATGATCTTATTAAATACTCAATATACCAAAAACATTAACCAATTCATGAGAAAAAATTGGAAAGTGCACAAATGTTTCAGTAATTACTGTTAGTAAGTTATAACTTGTTGAAAAGACTTGGCACGATATATTGCAACATACCCTACAATCCTGGGCTAGTAGAAGGTAAGCTTTTACTAAATTTCGCTGAAAATGGAGCAAATCAAGCAAGACACTTTCCACATGAAAGTGGTGTCCAGGTCTGGTATTATTTGTTTTCTAGACCTCTCCGCTTAGCAGCAGGGTGGTCTGACATGAAAGTGCTCAAAATGCTCGTTTTCAAACTGAACTATTTTGGAACGGGGGTTAAGGCAACTTTCATATTTCATAGTCCAAAGTTGTAGGTTGCTGCAGTCTAACATAACAAGCATTTGCGGTCTACTCCCTTGACTTCCCTTCATTTATCGTCTGAATGCACCGAATGAAATTGGTTTGCTGAGGTTAGTCGTTAAAGGTTGCTATTTGGGGCCTCTGCAGGAATGTCTCAATCTCTTTCATGTAGTAAAAGAGAAGAAATAAGTGCCTCTCCAAGGGATAGGACATCGTATAAGTAGTAATGGGGTTAGACCCATTAATCCTTTCCCCCATAAACAGACTGCGACTCAAAACCAAAATCGTTAAGTCTTAATTTCAACCACCTAACCACTTGGCCACTATGCCTACGATTTTAGTGTCATTAATCACTGTGAAAAGGCAATTGTAGCCTTTCAATGAAATGTCGAGTCTAGAATAAAGTCGCTGCTTCCTTTTACATGCGAGCCCTCAAAAATGATATTGCATTGATAGCACTTTTCAGAGACCAAATATTTTGTCTCTGAACATAGGCTTCATAAATGGATATGACGTAACAGACATCCTCACTAAGGTCGAGGAGGGGTTTAAGTGTGTGACAGGTGATCGTTAATTACGACATAGTAGATCAGCAATTTCGAAAAAGTGCATCGTATGGCTGTACCTTAGGGATTTTGTCCAGGACCATAAACTCTAGGCTAAAGGATCAAATTTGACAATACCTACTTAAAGATATAACTCATGCTGTATTTCGATTATTGCGGGATTGTTATCCACATTTGGATGAAGAAGAGTGTTCTTACTAAAATAATAATTTTAATGCTAACCCCGAAAACCAGCTTTCTGATGCCTGGCATCCATGGAGTTCTTCAGGGTCCGCAGATGATGTAGAAGAGCGGGCAACCAAATTACCGAGGATTAAGAGTTAACGCCAATTGTCTTCCTTCTAGGCCGAGTTTTAAAAATAGAATCTGTAGAAATTTACATAAATGAATTCTTCTTGATTGTATTACTGACTGTATGGTTATAGATGCAAATAATGTGAAAATAGATCTTTTGTGTGTCATTTAAATTTGTATAGGGACCGCGATCATATTTTACTAAGAGGAGAGAGTCGGCGGGTAGAGATAAATTGTGCACCACGGACCTAGTACATCAGCTTGCTACTATTTGCATCACAAAGGCTGGTTTTGATGTCAATGACTAAACAAGGATGAACGAAGCGCCACCGTCTTATCATGCAAGTACCTTACCTTCATCAAACCCACAATTCCTTTACTTACAAGAGTATGATATGTTTAAATGTCGATCACCTTGTACGTTGAAATGATACTTTACGAGTTTATTGCACTAAAGTTTGGATTATGAATCAGTTTCGTTCTGTTTCTTTATACCAAGGTCGAACATATCATTGATTTGAACGATTAGTTTCAACTAACGCAACAGATATGTCCATAGGTTGAATATTGATTTTTGTCAATGTTGAACTTTAATGGACTTAATATAGAGCGCTTAGTTTTGCACTAAATATAGAGAGCCACGTTTCCTTAACGCCGAATGAGACAATTGCACTTCATCCAAAAAGGGCGACATTTGATTTACACGTCGAACATTTCATGTTTCTGATATCAATGCAAAAGTACGTATAAGTTCTTCTAGAATTATTTTTTATTTTATTATATAATATTGTCTTGAGTGAATAAACGATACTCTTTACCTTGTAAATAGTGCATGAATATAAGCTACGAACATTGAGGTTTATCACATAAGCGTCGATATCTTCTCTTGAAAATGCGCCCCTTGTGCGATCTTTCAATTTCACAAGGATTTTTACTTGATGTCATCCTTATAACAACATGGAGCTGAATCAGGAACATTCGTTACAAAAATGCGAACAAAATTTTGACGCATGAATCGACTATAGAGCTTATGCATTTGGATCCACTTTGATTCTTATGACGCACAATAAATCTTCGATCATCCGATCTAAAAATTTATGCGGCTGCGGATATAGAAATGAACTCGTTTCAAGATCATTTTTATGGTATTCAACAGGAGTAGCGTAACTTGTTAGGTTCTCGGCACGGTATATTCAAAATGACGGTTGTGATGGCTCAGATATTCAAGGTTCAAATCCCACTCTGAAAAATTTGAAAATTTTTCTGTTTCATGAATTTGTAAACTGAGTCATCAAGCTGGCCGACATCTTAATGGGTCATCCTTCCGAAGGAACCAGTTCTTGCTGGAGTCCACTTGTGGAAACGCAAGTAAGAGGAGTGGCGCCCCTCCCTGTCTTTGGGCAGAAGCCATTTGAAAAGGGAGCCTTCTGATCACCCTCGACTGTGGTCGAACAACTTGATTTGATTGATATTCAAGATATCAAGAGAAAATAATACTATGCAATGATCGCGAAGCCTAGTTACTAGACGAAAATATCATAGTTTCTGCGACTTCTTTTTTGCACATTTTCAAGAGATTATTTGCCGCGCTGCTGCGAGTGTATCAGAAAGTCAATGGGCGTGTCTTATAGACTTTTCAAGCTTGCTGCTCAGATGAGGCGAAATAAATTAAAGATTTTCGTATATCTTTTGGCATCTGTTATTGATTTAGTAGTTATTACTTCTGTGTTTCTATAATTTCATCCTGGCAAAGTTTCATTTTTCTCTCTTGAAGTAGCAAGCATCTCAATAACTAGGATCCGTAGGTATTTTATAGGAATTTCTAAATCGGGAATTAAACCGTTATTTGGTTTGGAATAAACCACGAATTGGACAAAGCACAGTACGATATTCTGTATTTTTGGGAATTATGGGAAATTACTGGTCTTCAATTGTTAAAGTTTCATTCTTTTAAATTGATTCTCTCCTGGAACTATAAGTAAACCTTGCGTTGCTTTAGA
>JAAAKL020006810.1:0-17586 GCA_010016065.2 Carybdea cf. marsupialis auct. non (Linnaeus, 1758) | reverse complement strand
GTTCGAGCACTGGCACCTTTCTTCGTTGCTTTCCTAAATTATTTCTTATGGAATTATGCCGCACATTCAAACCAGTCCGCGAAGACTTTGTTCGAGCACTGGCACCTTTCTTCTTTGCTTTCCTAAATTATTTCTTATGGAATTATGCTACACATTCAAACCAGTCTGCGAAGACGTTGTTCGAGCACTGGCACCTTTCTTCGTTGCTTTCCTAAATTATTTCTTATGGAATTATGCCGCACATTCAAACCAGTCTGCGAAGTCGTTGTTCGAACCAAAAACAGTATCGATTGTCTGCATAATAGCTTCTTAAGTAGCTTAATCAACGGTACAGTATTTGGGATCCAGCAGCAAAAAATTAAAACACTTATTTTCAGTTTCACAAAATTAAACAGCAGAGACGTGGAAAACAACGACAGTCCAAACAAGTGGTGGTCCTCTCCTCTCCCCAGTGATAAATCTTAAATTCTAGGGAAAAGTTTTATTATTTCATTAACAGTGTTATAAGGCTTTATTTGTTGTACTAATAAAGAAATATTTTTATAGAGCAAACTTAAATATATCTAGTTCAGTAAAAACATCAAACATCTCATTCGTTGCATCAGGTGCATACTGCACAAGTAAGTTACCTTTTCTCGTTCACAAAAGAGTGGTCTGATATTTTTTACCAGTTACAAATTTAGCAAACTAAAAGTAAGGGCTTCATAGCAAACAATGAATCAAGATTTTTAGCGCATGTAATTGCTAAATTTTACTACAGTTGTCCTAATTGTTGGCATAGATTTGGCAGGTTATTTCGGTCGCGAGTTACAGGCTTTTGTTAGGCCACTTTTTGATAAAAAATTCAACCATTTTCAGGCTGCTGTGATTTAGTAAGTATCGCTCATTTATAGTGGTAGTCTGCGGACATCCAATCGTTTGTACTTGATTGTGAAGAACGGGCATTTTGATCTTATGCTTGCTATGTTTTCTTTGTGAAGACAGAAGGAAGACTATTTAGCTTGTAGCAGTACCATCATTGTTGTTTGTTGTTCGTCCTTTATGTTCGAAGATGACCACGACATCTAGTTCTGTTTTTGGTGGGTGTGCATATGGCTAAACAATCCTATCTTAGCACGGAACATGTGCCCACAGGTAGGGCACTGATGGGTACTTGTAAGCACCACTGTGCTGTCTGCTCTCGTTTTTCGGGCTTCTCTTTTCATCTGGGCATCAGTAATTCGCCCCTACTCATATTTCCGGTTCCCCTCAGTCATAAGGGTGCGCCAGTTCCTGCGATTCTCTGACAGGCCTTCCCATTCATCTGGTTGAATAGCAAAGCACCTAAGTAAGGATTTTAAGGTGTCCTTGAACGTCTTTTTCTGGCCACCCCTGGAGTGTTTGCCCTCTGCGAGCTAGCCATAGAATAATTGCTTTGGTATCCTGCTGTCAGGCATTCTCTTAACATGGCCATATCACCGAATCTTAGCCTTCTTAAGTAGTGCATGGATACTTGTGAGTTGGGCTCTGTTCAGAATCTCTGAGTTTGGAATTTTCTGGTGGTGGTTTAGCTAAACTGGTTTAGCTGCCTTGTGTGTCTACTGTAAACAGTCCAGGTCTCACAAGCATATAGTAGCGTTGGAGTGACAACTGGTTTATTAATTTTGATCTTTGTCCCCACACTGATGTCCCTTCTTTCACAGACTTGTTTCCTAAGTCTGCCAAAGGTAGAACTAGCCTTTTCTATCTTGCGGTTTACTTCAATATCAATATTCGGAGGTGTAGAAAGCGTACTGCCAAGGTTTGTAAATTTCTTTACCACCGCAAGTAAAAAATTTACCAAGATGTCTGGCTCTATACAAGGAGTGTTTGGTGCAGGCTGATGCATGACCACCCTTTTCTTTGTACTGATGGTGAGGCCGAAGTTGTCACAGGCAGTGGAGAACTGGCCCATCTTGTGTTTCATGTCTTCTTCACTACAGGAATTCAGAGCACAATCATCAGCGAACAGAAAGTCTCTCAGATAAGTTTCCTACATTTTGGTATTTGACAGTAACCTTCTGGGATTAAAAAGGTTTCCGTCCAATACCATCGTAACCGTAGGGTTAATGATCATTCTCTTGAGGCACCGTCAGCTCCTTTATTCTTTCATGACTCATCGCCGTAAATGTGACAGAAATATTGAGGGGGCTACACTTTGAAATTGATGAAATAGGAAAATGTCGCCCACCATGACTAGGCGACGAAAAAAATTTAGAAAATCTGCTTCTCAGATACGATATAAAACAAGAATCAGTCTAGAACGGCACAGGAACACTTTAATGTATTTTATACTTATAAACTTATATTTCAGCTAGTCAAGCTAGCCTTCTTCAGAGTTGTCCTCAGAAACGGCCTCTGACATAGATAAAAAGCTATTTTGATCGCACAGTATTGATAAAAAATACTTCGATCGTAAATATTGCGTGGTTCAGCCCCCTAGCCCCCCTGCAATTACGCCCCTGTGACGTGTAAAAAGCTAATACATTAAGGATTATCATTCACTTCTAAATATTTTAGATTGTATAGGAGACGACCCACCTAAATTGAAGTAGGTGGAAACATTAATGGTCTCACTAGCAGTTGAAGGTGCACTTTTTTACTTTAAACAGTCATTGCAAGTAGAAAAAGTTTTATGTTTGGATCATTGAAATGATAATTTCCACTTGTTTTACATTGTACGTGCTATTTTCGGTTTTGATAACCACTTCCTACTTTGTTTCCTTAGTAATTTGCTATTCCATTTCTCACTTAGATCATCTACCAGAACATCTATCGAGAGATGACAAGGCTGTTCAAGTTGGACACCGGCCAAAGTGCATCATTGGCTTAAGGTTCACCTTTCAGACAGGCAGAATTGTATTTGACATTTTTAATTTATTGGTATATGCTAGTGTTTCTATTCGATACGAGAGGAACGTTGTTAATTGGTGTCTATTGTAGTTGATGCACATACAGTACTCTAAAACCGGATTCCACTAGGCGGGACACTAAAACATATACTAAAAAAGGAAATTAGCATAAGTGGATATATTTCCCCTTGGCTGGCTCAAAAAACGGCCCTGGAGGGGGCGTGTCAACAAATGTGAAGGAAAATATTAGTTCTGAACAAAAAGACCCCAATTGGATGTTGAACATTTTGATTGTTGCTGGCTTGAGATAGCTATTAATAATTTAAGCGCTATAGATAGAAACTATTTACAGCCCTCCGGGACTTCCAACGATCTAAGTAAGGGTCTTGGGCAATCGTTTGATACGAATTCTTGACAGTGTCGTAGCAGAAGGAAAGGAAACTATAATATTGGGCAATAAAAAGTGGCAACTATTAAAAACATGCTTACTATGAAACATACAGAATATGCCACTTCCAGTTTAGGTGGATCATAATGGTGTGCATCGAAGAACCCGTGCTTCTCGTTACAACATTTCCATTGCATTCTAAATAAATTACTTGCTGTTCAAACTCCTTTGCCTTTGACTGAAAAATTGTCTTTGTTTTTACTATATTTGAAAGCATCTATATCTCGCTTGAATTGTCGGTTTAATGTGAATAGCGCGGATTAAATGCAAGCCCAAAGTTGAAAAGGATGTATTTCGAGGAGGTTGTGATATCCCATGGGTTTTTTGCATTCAAGGGCTTATTTGCAGGAAATGACTTTGAAAACAAAAACATGACACCTGAATCCTCTCTTACGGTAATTATAAATACTATTGGTTATCACAAACAGAGATTAGCTCGACTTCTCACGAGCATTGGAATAACGCAATAAAGAAATGTAAGCTGTTTTTGTTTATCTATCCCTTAAAAGAAAAACTGCAGTATAGGATAAACAACTATCAAGAAGGTGATATGAAAGAGGGTGTCAACAACCTTTTACAATTTTACAATTTTAGAGGACCCTCATGAAAAGCACTTTACAGTGAATGAGGCTTTCCTCTATAAATATTTTAAAATAAAATAATACAATAATGGGGTAACTTGCGGTAACTTGCGGTAACGGTAACTATTACGAGCAGATCGCTAACACCGGGTGTTTCCCAATACCGTTAGCGTGCAAAAGAGTCGACAATGCAGTTTAACTTTGACACTTTTCGTGAGCGTAATATTCGTTCTGGATGTTCCTATGAAAAATTCAGGTATAGACATTGGCTAGTTATGTAAACAACTCTTGGACTCAATCTTCCCCGCACTTTACAGCCGATACGGTCAGAGTAAGGCTTACCTATTTAAGTTTTTGTTAGCTTTGGTAATTTGTCCTCGCGATCCTTGTTCCACACGCCCATTCTTAGAGATGAGCTTTGCAAGGACAATCCACGTGCTATGGCAACTCTTCACAACATATTTTAGCCCGATCTTTCAAATAGCATGATCGTGCCTGGTGAAGAACAAGAGAAATCTCCTCTTTCGTCTCTACATTTGGAAATGGAAGAGAGAGAGAAAAGAAAGTACATAAAACCTGCTCTTAGGCCCAAACAGCAGAGTTCATTTCTGTTCGGGTCGATCTTGATTCCTCGCGTGTGTATATAAGTCAGGATCATCTGCGCCCAATGTGGACTCCAGAGATTGAAAATTGTGACGTCTATTTCATAATATATGGAGTTAGTTATAAATGCGCCGTTTATAGCTACAGATTGAAAAAGTGTCTAAGTTAAAGATATGTTAATACATAGGACGTCTGATCCTCTTTATCATTATCCAAATCGGAATGTTATCTTCCATATATGTCTACGGAGTGCTTCACCAGCGCCATTTGCAAATCTAAACATTTCGATAATCTTGTTTCTATTGCAATTCTAAGATGTGATTCGCTAATAGAATTAGAAGCAAACAATTGTGTTTTGTACATAGTATTGCGTGGCCTGACAAACTGGATTGTTTTGTATTGAGGTCTCAGACCATATTTCCAAAGATTACTTACAGTAACAACTCCTCATGTCGGTAATTTTATGATCCTTGCATGTTTAGGGCATGCCATTGTTAATGTTTCTTCTGTCTCCTCTAGAGTCCACAGTTTTTTTATACGCCCGTCCACTCATTTGGTTTCAAGAACGTGCTATGGCTGATGGACTTTGTGGATGCATTATCTAAATTATTGTCATGATCGAGAGTTTGTTTACACAATGTGGTAATTCACCCATGCTTTTCGAATACAGAAGGCAGTTGTCATCGTGTTGCTGGAAACGAGTTACAGAGAACTGCACACTTAACGGGCCGATAGCAATTGCGTTAAGGAGCTTTGATTGCCTTCATAAATACGCTGCTGGTTTGACACCTTTGAGGATGAAACGCTTATCGCCAAAGCTGTGCAGAATACAACGATTGTGATTCTAAGGTAGAACTTGAATAGCACTTTTCTGTTATCTGGCCGGATATTACCAATTCCATCGAAAGTTCTTGATATTTTTTTTAATTCCATACATATGTAAATAAAGATGAAACATCCTCACGTATGGTAAAACTGACCAAATTGATGATTAAACGTAAGTATTTTATAAAAGAAATGCCTACAGACTATTGACATTGCTTTGTTTCTCCACCTGTAAGTTGGCGAGGTATCGTTCTATTTAGCTAGGAAGCAAGTAGTAATGAGAGAACTGAATGGAAGCCAGAAAAGCAGATCCAACATCAAAACACCACTCTCATCGTACTCCGAGGAGATGTACTCTGCAATTATACGCTTGTTTAAATTTATTTGTTCATAGTGTATTTTTCTTTCTACCAGCTACTTGTAGCTAATTTTAGTCAACTATTCTACATACAAATAACAGATCTAAGATATAATGCCTACATACAATATATATAATTTGATGCCTACGTATAGACCATTTGATAAATAGTGCTATGACTCTACTCCAAGGAACTGTACAATCCAATTGTGCGCTTTTATACACAGTGCTCTTTCTGTATTGTAAGAAGCTGTACTCGCAATTTTTACGTTTCGATAAACAGTGCTGAGAGAAGACTTTCAGATGTTTTACTCTAAAATTGTAGCAATGCTCTGGAGCACAATAACAAAGATTGTCGAAAGTGAACCACATTGTTTCATCTGGCTCCAAGTTTTTTAACTAGAACTTATTTTTAAAACTATTTGAACAAGATTTTTAAACTTCATTTGCCATATGAAGATACGTTTTTCATAGCTCATGATACTTAACATATTTCTTACGACTTGCTTTTAATATATAATTGTAAACACTGCCATGC
Organism: Carybdea cf. marsupialis auct. non (Linnaeus, 1758); assembly: GCA_010016065.2. NCBI lineage: Eukaryota > Metazoa > Cnidaria > Cubozoa > Carybdeida > Carybdeidae > Carybdea > Carybdea cf. marsupialis auct. non (Linnaeus, 1758). Next base: position 11,363 of record JAAAKL020006810.1, on the reverse strand, counting down.
AATACATTAACAGACCAAAAGCTACAGACAATTGCCTTTTTTCTCCCGTTTTATTTTATTAGTAGACAGTTAGCAAGTCATAAACAAAGCTTACATAGACCCAAGTAAAGCAGAATAGGGAATGTCAGCTACAATTATTACCTCTGACATAACTGTATTTGACATGACATATTTCATGACACATACTTTCGAAGGTTTATTGCAGATGACACTCATTCTGGTTTTCAAAGAAAATCAAAGGGGTGTAGATCATGTTATAAAATTCTTACAATTTAGTTAAGAGATGTCATCCACGTGTATGTTAGAGCAAACAGCGCTATGGTACAAGAAAGCAGCACCAAGCAAATATAGCATTTCAAAGTGTTGTTAAAACAGTTCAAAGTTCTGGTGTTGACTAACATCATACCAGCCAGCACTGGCGCGCACTTGTGTTTCAAGTTGGCTCTACTCACCTCACGGTGCTCAAGTATTAGTGAGTGAGTGTTCGAGTGAGTCACAGTAATGTAACTGAAGAGGGTTACGAACATCTATATCAGAATCGTAGAATAATCAGGCGAAGGAAGATGGAATGCTCGAAAGAAGACAAAGATATTTTAATGGAATTAATTTGCAACAAAAAATGGTGAAAAAGAATGAAAGAAAATAAAGGAAGGGAACAGATAAAGGTAAAGGTGAAGTATGCAGTTTTAAAAGAGAGGAGAACCGATTTCCGGATATTCCGTGATATACACAAAATCAGACACTTTTCCAATCTACATTATTTGCCTATGGAAGTATTTTAGTTTTGTCAAAAGAGGAACAACCACTAAGATTTCACGTAGTACTAGAAAAGACACTGGGGTTCCAGTCTGTGGTATTGAAGAGAAGAGCGGGGAATAGATATCAATGAACTTTCTGTTGAATCAAAGGGTATAAATATCCCTAATGATTTACACTCTCGAGTCAAGTAACTCGAACCTCATATCCTTTTCATCTGAAACAAAGGATTTTAATAATAGATAAATGTTAATGTCGTGGAATACCTCCTTCAAAAGCAATAAAAATGTTGTTCAACGAAAGAAAGGAATAGATAGAATAGAAATGTGCACACTTATGCTTACGATCGAAGTTGCACAACTCGAACCTTGGACAGTTACATCTATTTCAAATAGTCGTAAAGTTAATGCCATGGGCGGTGAATCTATTTTCATCCTTCCAGACTCCAAGGGGCGCCTTTATTCGCATTTGATAGCATCTCTTTGTCTCTGCAAAGCAGTATTGGTAGTGATAGAGGAGAGGAGAACCACTGCTTTGAAGAGGCTAAACCATGCAGTCAAAATTGAATAAATCCTGGAAATTTCATAAGTGATGCTATCTCACTGTAGCTGCAAATGGGTTACGTTTGTGAAAAGTTTTTCTACGACAGCTCCCCTTTCAAGTAACTTTCATTTCTTCAGCAAATTAAACCTTTTCCATCCTGAAGGCAAAGTTGAGAACGGAATAGTTATGTAGTTTCTAGGGGTCTCCTAGCCACAGTTTCAAATACTTGTATTTTTCTGCAGCAAATTTTGTTTGTAAATTTTACCTAATCCTAAATTAAATAAATTTTAAGTCCACCATCAAAGAAATCCTAGTGTGACAGACCATATTTCATAGAGGAAAGGTATTCAAACCTCTTTATGGTTCGAATTTGAATGTCCATTAATGCACTAAACTGGTGATTACGGAGTCCACTATGCCCTCCCAAATTTCTAGCAAGACTAAACTTGGGCAAGAACAATCACCATATTTGCGAATAACTTGGTAATAAATGTCAAAAATATTGGTATTCAGTTATTTTGGGGAAGAATTATCTAACTTTAAACTTCCAAGTTCAAATCTTCCCTAACATTTTACATCTAGAATTTGGGTTGTAAAAGCTGAACCCCTTCCTTATGCTTATGCAAATGCATTCATGTCCAATACGTTTAATAAATAAAGTCTGTCTGAAAGGCGTTTCCGATAATACATAACTCTACTGGATCATCATTTATGTTTGGCTTTGTAAATAAAACCGCTAATTTTGGATCTACAAGTTTCTTCCAGTTTTGCATTTTTGCATGGCAAGAAGACTTAACAAATTTCTTCTCTTCTGGTTTTTATTAGAAAACAGTTTGATAGATAACAACAGCGATGATAAGATCACTAACTTTTCCTTTTTATTCCTTCTGTTTTCAAGAGGCTAATTCGACTGCGTAATTTTCAGAGCATCCCTTCCTTTCTGTTATATGTACTTTTACATTGAGTTTCTGGGCACAGAGTTTATCACTTTATCCTAACGTGGCTGCTACAACAGCTTGACTAATGTTTTCAAAAATATTTAATCTACGTCTTATAACAACTGAGATATTCCTTCCATGTTTTCAGATGTAACAATTCTTCGCCTGTTCAAATGTGTTGCCCTAGAACTTGCGGTCAACATTAAAAGAATAGCCTACCGTAATCATAGCTGGGTACCTTGATCAAATCATTGGAACAATAACTCTATCATGTACTTGTGGTTCAGCCCCTTGTGATCATGAAGATGAAATCAACAATGTTTTTACATTTTAAATGGAGTGCTGAAACACTGGTACGGAGGCGGGAAATTTGAATATATTCAGGGGCATTGATTTCAGGTCGTAATTTCCATTTCGTGACTTTTTTCCTTCATCAGTCTTATTTTAAACCTAATTCTTATTGGCTAGTTTCAAACTTTCCACTCGCTTCCTTACAGGTCCGCTTCAAGTTACGTAGGGCCTCATGGTGAAATAGCGATGAGCAGCCCAGATTCTGGACTAAAAGTATCTGGGTCCCTGTGGAAAAAGATCAGTTTTTGTCACGTACGTGTCCTCTCAAGTTCCTCTTCCCTGAAGTGGTTGTTCCTTCTGTACCCCTCTTTATGCCACCCATATTTGTCAGTAATATTTGAAAAACTTTGGCAACAGAATTGATCTCGACATTTGAAAAATTGATATTCCTTTGTAGATCCATCTAAATAAAATGTTTGAATTTGTTTATAACACTCTTCATTGTCATATCCTTGAAAGCAAAACTAGCATCGGCAATTTCTTGCATTTTTTGACGTTTGGTATCGTAAAAGCATTAAAACTTTGAAAGATTTAAAGGAAGTAAAGTACTTTTTATCATTTCTGTCGTACACTGTGCTTTCATGAAATGACATTCGATTTTAGATTCTTGGAACTGCGTATGTGGTGTCGGCATCCTCTGATCTTGAGCGAAAACTAACGATAAATATCAAAACGTTTTGCTTGTCAATCGCTAGTTATCGTTAGTTATCGCTCATGAAACTGGGCGTTAGCTAGGGAATTGATGTTAGAATAGCGTTCCCAATAGAACACTTTCACTAGTTATCGTTAGTTATCGGTATTTATCGTTAGTTATCGCTAGTTATCGCTAGTTAACGCCTAGTGGGAACCGACCATCACGGTAGCCGATAGATGATTTTCCACATTGCACTCTCCTCAAATAAAAGATCCGATTATAATGATTTATCATATGTATAGGCACCACAGATTTCTTATGCGGAATCTGTCACTGTTGCTGCTTCTTATGCAATAGCTTCATTATTGCTTCTCGCTTATCAATACTCTCTGAGTACACATGGAATTTGATTGCACTAAAGCACATGAATGATTATATCCTCCAAGTATGATTCTATCGCAAACCCCATTATAGGTCTTCAGGGTTTGCCACCCATAGGTCATGATCAGAGAAACTGGGTCCGAACCTGCAGCCTCGAAGAATGTTGTCAAATGTATGCCCTAGTTTGTCACCGGTGGGCACACTGCACTCTCAGTCAGTCTCCGTTTCATGAGGATGCCCCCTGTTTGTCAACATTGAGTTTCCAAAGATTTAGAGCTTTCCAGTTCTACCTGACATTGAAAATCCAGAGGGAGGACTTCCTTTTGGTTCTGCCGGTGAACCTTTTGATGGCAGCTACTAACTTTCCTTCCACTGGAGTAACACTATGAAGGTTTGTGGTTTCCTAAGTTTAGTGTTAAACAGGTTTTACGTTACGTCAGTCTCCTACTCACTCTCCTGTGACCATAAAGTAACTGTCTGCTTTCTAGGTTGCTTTTGCTGCTTGCATCTTCTATGTGTATTATGTCCTTTTAAGGTCCTATTGCTATCAATACAGAGCTGGCAAGCACCGTCGAGTTGATCGTACCATTAATGGTTCGAAAGGTCTTTTTAAATTGTGAATGGCTGTGTGGAGTAGCTAGATAGCCTAGCTTAGACCATAAAGAGTGCAGTACTTTACAACGGAACAAGATAGTGGCAAAGCTGTCTATTTAAGAGTGCAATAGTAAATTCCCAGTTGGTATTTGCAAGCTTCTCAAGTAGGTTATTAACACTTAACAGCTTTCACTTTAGTTTGAAGATGTTGATCAGGAATGATGCGAGATGTAACAACTTCATTCTTCATGTTTGTTCTTTAGCGAATAAAATGAAAATCATTGCATTTTAATGCACCGGCATCCGCATCACTTGTTGCAAGGATTATGTTGGATGGATCTATTGCTCACCAGGGTAATATCGAAATAGAAGCATCCAATCACAAAGGAAAATGCAGAAAACTTACAAAGGTAGCCAGCAATTTGATGTTCTTGTTTTCCTTTACATTATCCTTACGTCATAGATGCTCTTCCTGTACCAATATCCTTTCGGCAGTGTCTCAAAACAAAAAGATAGCTTTTATCATAACCCCTTCTTATATATCAGAAAATTCACCAATGTGGATGTTCCAACCACTGATCTCTAAAAAACACTGGATCGAGCATCTTACGTCTGAAAGTGAGGTCAGTCGTTGGACGCCATTTCAGTCCCCATCACACAAAGCTTGTAAACAATGTTTCGCAACATGGCGGACTTTCCCGCGCTATTTTAACTAATGGGGGCCAGTACTCGTGACTACACTTTTCTGTAGTTGGAAACAATGGGAAGCTCGATCCAGTCTTTTTTAGAGATCAGTGGTTCCAACACTCTTGCAAGTTATCCTTTTCTTCTTGCTCCTTCAAAGTATATGCAAATCCATCTCAATTCTGTTTACAAAAGCCACTATCAACTGTCCCTTTACACCTCTAACCCCAATATCTGATATTCCCTTCATCTTCTTCATTTTCAAATTTTACGCCGCTATAATGTCCATTAGAGTCCGCTCCAACCGCCACTCTCTCTGTTCTTGAAATAATATTTCCTTTCATCCATCTCTTCGCAAAGTCAAACCAATTGTTCTTGATTGCAAATATGCACTTAGCACGTTGATCATAACTCGATTCCTCGATTTCTATTTTTACCCTCAATACTCTCGTCACTTATATTATGCTTTCAACGTGTTCTTTGTTATAATCACACACCATTTCTCCTCTCATCTACCCTAGGATAGAATATTTTAAGGCTGCCACAAATACTCATAGCTTTGCTTTTTTTCCATTTTGGCTCTTGCACATCCACGTTTCTTTTTTATATCACATCAGCTAGCTCCTTGTCTTTGGCAGTCATGTTTCCAACATACAATGTTCCCAATTTCGACCTGCCTACTCTCCCCTCTTGTCTACTCTTATCACGTACACCTCTCTCTGTTCCTTCTTGAATCAACAGATGCCCAGTTTTCACTGGTAGGCTACCCTGTTCGTCAACAGCACCAGTGATAGTCGCCGTTAATCCGAGCTACAACTGATCCGATATAACAACTCCTTGTCAGTTCCGCATACTGAAGTTGGCAAAGGTAATTTTACGCCGCTGCCCTTCATGACGAAACCCTCCCAATTTATTCGGTCTTAGAACCGGCATCAGAGATGCACTAGCATGTGCATCCCAGTGACTGTCTTCTACAGCTAGCTTCTAAAGAGTTGACATAAAATCCTCTCATTGCAAACGAAAAAGAATCCAGCATGAGTAATCACAAGCTTATTTCAACAAGCAAATTCACGTATGCTGTTGATATGAGCTCTTTGTCTTTTATTTTATACTTTTGTCCTCGTTACTTGTTTAATACAAAGATTTATTAGCTCAGGGGGTAAAGTTTTACATCTCTCCCTTCTGTTGTGAAATGATCAACCACACTTTTATAGTATCAATAAACATCACTTTGTTCGTCCTGTCTATGAAACACTTTGGGACATTCAATCGCTACTCGTCAATGCGATACATGGCATCTGATCTAGGGTAATGACATAGCACCGAGATGATTCAGCTGTTTCTTTTTTCCGTAGATTGCCGTGACAACAATGATATGCTAAAAAGATGAAAAGTTAAAGAAAGGAAGAGCTTTTAGTAATTCGATGGGCTGTGAATATTTGCAAACTATATCTTTTTAATCCAGGTCCTAGTCCTCCATTAGAAATATTATTCGTACTTGCACGAATACTTTGCTTACCAATGATTTAGAGAAGGTTTAATATTATTGTAAACTGAAGCTTTCTCATAGCTTTATCCAGATGTACTGGATTTGGTCAATGCTGGAAATAATTTTTGAAAAGATCAGGTGGAACATTTCAAGAGTCAGACTTGGAGGAAGAGTAGTTATTAGAAAGTAGTCTAGTTTAAAGAGAAACTAGAGAAAAGTGAAAATGCCACTACCTGGATTCAAACCCGGGACACACGCACTCACGACGTGCTGCTCTACTAACTGGGCTATGGTGACACATACATCTTGTGATAACACGTCATAAATTCTTATATGTGTTTCATACCTTCATCTGCTGTACTTGTCTGTAGATTGTGAACACCTCAAATTGACGATGGCACCTTGCTAGTTTTTAGAACCAATGCATGTATGTGCTTGGATTTAATTTTATCTGATGATAAGACTACATCTTTAATGTACAATTTATATATATTTTCAGGTGGACCAACGATATTGCGTTATTGATAAAGATCGGATATGTTTGATTTGTAGTTAGACGAAAAGTTGAATGCCAATAAAAAGATGTCCTCCATCATCTATCTCGTGAAGGTGAAATTGGAACCTTAATGCACTGAATGAAAAGCAGGACCTCAAGAAATCCTGCTGTATGTTTTACTATCAACTGCATGACAATATACTACACATAGTCCTGTTAATCTCACCCGAGAGGAGGTTCTGAGCCCTCCAAAGCGCCATTTACAAGTCCTAATCCTGACGGTTATTTCGACCGTTGTCTCAGTGTAGTTGCCACATAAACTTCATAGCAGTTTGATAACACTTTCGGCGAGAAGTTATTTTACATGTATAACGATGATAATGAGTCGTACTTTAAAGGTAATGTCTGATGACTACATTATTAATTTTTCTGTCATCCCAAGTATAAGTCATGGAAACATCACTGTTTGCGTTCCCTCACTAAAGAAGACCAGAGACTTGCCCTTATATGATATAGTGAACCTTTTCATGCAAATAGTAAAAGAGGTATTTTGGTGGCCTACTGGGGTCTAGTTTAGACTGGCCTATTTCATACGCGGAGCTTCAACGAAGACTGAGCCCAGTTAAAGCCAGGGGATTAATGTGGGCTTTTTACTGCATATATGAGTATCCTCTGGCAGTGGTTTGACATGAACTACTACATCGGGTATTGGGGCGTCAACTAACCTTAATTTCATTGAATCAGTTTAATGATAAATATGAAAGCCCAGCAAAGAGAGTGCATGAAGACGATAATGGCAAAAAAAGTTCCAGATTTGGCAAACATACATAATCAGTTTGTTGTTTAGTGTGGGACTATTGTTAAATCTCTATCTTTATCTATCAACTGTTACGTTATTTCAATGAGGATTTTGGATAGACTCATCATCATCATCATCATCATCATCATCTTGCGGCCTCGGCCGAGATAGAACTCAATACACCCTTCAAGTTTTCCTTATCTGTCATGGCTCCTAAAAGATCTTCCCTGGCTTTAGATGTATCTTTATGTATCCTGTCTGGAAAGGTTAATTTACGAGATCGATGGTGAGGTGATGGGTGCCTCCATAACACAAACGATGAAACTAGTTCATCTGCGGCACGTGCACAAACTGATAGTCTGTGATACACGAATGCTTGTCCACACTTCAAATTACGGAGAAATATTCCATCTCTTTAATGTCTATCACATAAAGTGCAGGTTTTTAAGGTCTATGTAAGGAAGCCAACGAGGGAGCATATATTTCCAAACTCTTCCGGAGTAATCAGGTCATTTCATGTCCAAAGTCTGTTCTTCTTTCTTTCTCATACCAATCAACGCCCATGCTAGATATAAAATTCTGCGTGAGATAAGGTTACCTTGTCACGGCATCGGTAACTCGGCATATGACGTCAGAATTCTTGTTGCTGAAGACTGGTTCTGAATCATTCTGGGCGGCATGTTCGACTATAAATAAGCCAGCCTTATATATTCTGAGGGACTTCCTGTCTACATTTATTTACCAGACCGAAGGAGCATCCATGTATTTCTCTGTTGTCCAAAAGCGATCGCCCTGTTGAATCAGCCATGGTGACGTCAGGCTACCTCGCTTATAGAGGCGTGGGATCTACTTCATGAGTCGATTTTGCTCATTGATTGGTCAGTAATTTTAGCCAACGTTGAAAATGGTCATTGTCCTCGATGATCCTGAAGTTCACTTTGTTTTCATGATTTCGAATCCCACGATCTGAGAGAGTGAGCGAAAGAGCACACTGTCAAAGCTGCTGTCACCTCAATAGAATCAGAGGAGCAAACAATCTGCGAACCGTTCTTTCTGCAGGAGCTTTTCCTTCCCATTTCTTCTTGCAAATGTTGCCGATGGAGTAAGCATTATTTTGTTTGCCTGGATATATTTGCTTCGAGTTCCATGAGCTGGAACTGCGTTCGGAGTAGTCGAAGTTAAGGAGTTAGGTGCAGGATCATCAGCTTGCCTTGAGTATATAGGATAATATTTCAGATATTTACCTTTGGGACTGAGCAAGATAAAGTAGCAATGGCTTCGGAACCTTCAAAGTATAAGATGGTAGTTGTCGGTGGTAAGTGTGATTGCTACTTTGCAATTTTAAGATGTTGTTTTACTGTAGGTTGAGGTAGCATCAAGATTGCCCATCGATTGCAAGGCATCAGCTCGTGAGTGCAGAGCTGTTCTTTGTTTTATTTTATAGTGGAATGATGCAGCCTTCTGCAGCGAAAAGTTTTAAAGATTAGTCGTCACCTGCTGGCCCATCCTTAGCTTTGAGGAAACATCCGACAAGTGAGTTGAGCAGGTCTTGCAGCTTGTTTCTGTTTGAAAATGCTAGCTGCTGTCTGCAAGTTTGCAGAAATGACAGGACACTGCAACATCTGCTTACTGTCTGGGTCACAACGCTTGAAACTGTTGTGGTTCTTAACCATGGTCATCATGAAGCAGGTGATCATTTTTGTTGTAAGGAGGGGCAATGCGATCATACAAGCAATGCTTGGTAACGCCTGTGTAAACGCCAGGTACGTGGATTTTGGAAGATCAGACTCAGCCACAATTCAAAAAGGTCGACCAAGGAGATCCGTTTAGTTATTCTAGTTTAGTGACGCCTTTCCCACCTTTCACTTCTTTTATATGAACCTTGATATTCTTAAAATTATATTGAAAACATTTTTGATACAGTGTGATACTGGAATCAGGCGTGGACATTGCCATGTTGTATCGACACAAAGCTGAATGTCATCTTGAATACATCACGAACCGAGGGAGGTGCAGAACAGCCATTTTAAATTTTGAGATATCCAGGTCTTCTCTGATAAACATCATTATTTCTCCCTTATGTGAATAGGTTGCAATGATTTTATCAGGACTAGACAGATCTTTTTGTTGGCAATATTTGATGTGGGTGGATAGATGTTGAACTGTAGTGACCTTTAGTGAGCAGGGATCTAAAGCCATATCATTGGGAAACTTTTCGTCTTGATAGTATCATAACAGAAATTGAAAAAAGACTTAATTTTACGCAATCGTTTCCCACTTATATCAAAATCACCTCATCGTACTGTTTCTCAGTCATTACAGTTACCAGTTATATACCACAACAGTGATGAATCATAAGGCCAAAACGTAAAGTTACTCATCCTTAGCACATATTTCCTTCCTCTTGACGGGAGAACGCGCAGCCGAGGGTTGTGTGTTATTTGAAAGGGTAAAATCAGAGAGGCATTTATGTTTACAAGATTTTTCACATTTGTGTGAAACTATCACCTAATCATCAGATATATTTACGGTTATTACGAGCTCAATTATGGGATAAATGATACCACCTGTTTATTTTTTATTTTGAACTTTTGACCCAAGGCACACTATCTTCGGTGGTGCTCACATGCTGGCCACTGCAGTTACGAATTGTTGTTGCAGTTGTTTACATGGCCTGCTATTGATTGCAAGTTAGATTCAGATAATTTTTGAGTAAACGAGAAGTTTGGTTTTCTAGGAGGCATAACTGTGGTTGAGTTTATTATTAACAACACAGATCATGGTTTTGATTACACACGGGTCTACGTAAACAAAAAACAACCTGTCAGGATAGGCCAAAGTACAGGAAAAACTTCTGTTTACGAAGATAAGTAAGGTACATGTTTTCTGTTGGCAGATTGTCTGATTCAGTGGTCAGAAGTGATACCTAATGCCATATAAAATCTGATAGGGAGTATGTACAGTTGCGAAGCTAGTACCTTGCATGAAGTCATGCCCACCTGTATGTGCTCATTGAAATAAGTGCAGTGATCTAGTAAAATTAGAACCCATTTATGAATTTGGGAAAATACCCCCATTTTACCCCCTCCCTTGCCCCAGTCATCAAGAAACAGGTCTCATTGTCTAAGAAAAATCAAACCCCCTAATTTTATTAATGCATAGTACTCAGGTGTGTTGAAGTTTATTGACTTTAGGAGGCACAGAAGATAATATACACCTGATGGTCCATAGTGGGGTAAACAAATATATATAGTGGGGTGCACAATAGTGGGGTATACAAATATAGATAATATACACCTGATGGTCCATATGGTGGGTGCATAGGGAGGATTGAATTTTGGAATGTGCTAGGGTACCTGAAATGGTCTTTCCATGATATCATTGGCATGAACAACATGTCAAAATCACCACAATTATCATAAAACTCTCTTACCATTGAAAAGGACTGTCTTGCTAACAATTTGTGACTCAGATTGGCAGTGTGTTACTTGTCTATGCACAAAGATGGGGCTCTTTTTAGAGAGCTGTTTAGGCTGCAGGGAAAGATATGTTATTGTAAAACATACAGATTGGTAACACTTGACAGAAAGAACATGTAACAGGCTTCCTGTCCCCCAGGTGGTCATACCACCTGTATTAGCTGCTCAAGGGCAGGGGTATCATGGGGTGCCAACCCACTCACTGTAGCAGGAGTTTGT
>JAAAKL020006809.1:0-17587 GCA_010016065.2 Carybdea cf. marsupialis auct. non (Linnaeus, 1758) | reverse complement strand
GGGGGTGGGGGTGGTTAAAGAGGAATTCGCATCTACTATGACAACGAGTTTTGTTCATAGTTAACTTCATTCCTTCAAAGGCCTCTTCAGTATCAAGTTTCTCTTGGAATGAATAATTACTCAAGATGATGGTATGTATGAAGTCGGTTTAAATGCTTATGTTCTTATACTTGAAGACTACTGAAGAAGACGCGGTGCTTCACCATGGACACGAAATCATTCATGGTGGAGACTTTATGTTATGTCATGAATGGATTATGTCATGCTATATTATATTATGTTATATTACGGAAATTTGCTGCCGTGAAGAGATTATATTTACGTTGTGTGAGTCGTTGCAAAATTTGAACTTGCGAGTAGAAACCAGAGCCTAAGTTTTGTTCTGACTTCTCAGTCGGAAACGGTATAATGGTTGTCTACACTAGCAACTGCGGCAAGGTATAGAACCTATCAACTACTTGAGTTTGATGATGATATCAATGTCTGTAGTTACATTTTTGGGGACTACCTTTCTCGAAGTATAATATTCCGACATCTTTGTGATTGAATACAGAAGCTTTTTATGATTTATCATAAACCTTAATACATAGTCGCCACTTCTCGCAAATACCATAAAATCCTCTGGATGAGATTATTCAGTTTCCATCTACTCGGAAGGAAAATCAATCCAAAGGAGCAGCACTTCTTGTTTTTTACTAAACTTATCAGGTACACAAGGGTGCTTTCCATATCATAGCAATATCAAAAATAGTTTAACACAAAAGGACTTTAAAGTGTCAACTAGAGTTAGAAACAATTACTTTCGGATAATTCAACCATCATTGTCTTGTTAATTGTTTCCTTTGTTACATTCAGTTGTTAGGACAAAACTCTGTCCTCCATTACGCGACAGAAACGTGATATTTTCCTCCTTTTTCTAGAAAGTTAACTGTAGAGAGAATCATTTCTGTTTGGTTGTTCTTCGATATCATGAAAAAATCACGATCTAAGATTGAGTGGCAAGCCAGTTTTCCATGATTTGAGATTCTCATACTGTGAAACTGTTTCATTATTTCTATTGGTGCAGCATAAGTACTGAACATGACGTAGCACGTTCTTAAGGCACGTGACAGGAATTAGCGGAATGGAAGTATATTGATATGGGCTTCGTCTTAAACACAGAAGACATCAAGTACATCCACATGCATTGAAAATGCCATTAGACTTTAGCTGGCACGATTTATGATTTCAAAAGCCCCCCTCTCTTATAAAACGTGGGATGACATGCTCCCTCACCCCAAATCAGCACGGCCATGCATTGTACACCATAACCCAAAAAAACATCCCTGTAAAATAAAACGTGCGTTTACTACACGTATAAGTTCAGAAATTCCACAGAATAAGTATTTTGAATGGATATTTAGAAGGACACGAACACGAGTTCTCCCTTGGGCAGTATGTGTTGTTACTGAATCGAAGACCGAGGCAGATGCAGTTCCGATACATATAAGAGACAAATTTATAGTAACAATACAAAAACATCAGAACAGTTCTCACATCACCGTGACCCTTGGGCGTGAGCTATTTTCTTTCTTAATTTTAGTCTAACAAGTATGGTGATTGATTCTCACATAGGTAAACAAGTTAATGACTCCTGCAGTGCTTTTCTTCTTTCCGATCCAAAGTTTAGTAATTAACAAAAGGGGTCACTATGATTGCAGAACACGCGAGGTGTCAACTACTTTTTAAAAAAGCGACAGCAGGAAAACATAAGCGTAGCTAAATCTATCTTGAAAAAAAACACTAACTACGGGTTGAGGATGGCTCTACTCAGAACATTTGCACTGGCATGCAAAAGCTATCTGTTTTTATGCAAAAATGGAGGCAGAAAAGAGTAGATAAAACAGTTAGAGAATTTCCAACAAAATCTGCACGCTGTAGTCCATCAAGCGCTCATTATTACGGCAATAGTCAAGCAAATTATCCACTTTATTCCCGCTAGTTATAATAAAGAAACAGTCTTCATGTCCCTGTCTGCAGTTGAATCTGGAATAATCTGTTCCAATTAATTCTTACTTTTTGATAATTTGGCGCAGGTTGGTAAAAATGCAGCTGAAAGATGACCCGGGTTCATATATTCTCTAAGATAAATTACGATCTCCATCCATCCTTAACCTGGGGGTCTTTATATTCCACTCCATTAAAAAATCAAGACTTGTTGGTTTCAGGGGCATTTGACAGGGGAGTGCATGCCTCCCTATTTTCAAACACTAGGAATTGCATACTTGGATTTATGGCGCAATATAAGATACAAATCTCTGAAATTACATTTGAAGTATTAAATGTAGAGAAAATCTCTTTGCCCACTGTAATTTTTGACTGCACCTAATGTACTATCTCATAAATAACTTTACTCTGAGTTAGCAGAATTAGAAACTGCCTTAACCATTCAACAATTTTGTTTTTTCTAGCCTCTGCTTTTGAAGATGGAATACACGAAACAAAAGATGAGTCTACGTCACACAGCCATTATCTGAAAAAGGCTACTAAACACTACGACAAATCCTAGGTCATAAACGGGAGCTGAACAGTTTTAAAAATTAGCCCTTTTTACTGATCTACGCTTGTTGTCAGTTGAGAAAATACAGCCATGAACAATAAGAAACAACAGCGAGGTTCCAAGAAATAAACAAAAAGGAACGTTAAGTAATAACTACAAAGCTGAAAAAGGACAAGTAAAGCACAGCCAAACAAGGGCCAAAAGGATAGGCAAAAAACACTAGCAGCTGGCCGATAAATACAATTGTCTGGTAGATAATCACAAACCTTGGACATCCCTCTTTGTAAGCATCTTTTCTCGTTGCTAGTTGAAATCCACTTTTTGGCCTAGAATGGAAAATGAAAATAACAATGAAATGGGACAGAGGCACTGCAATACCATAATCATCAAACAAATAAATCAGCAAATCGATTAATAAATTGTTTTTGGATAAATTGAGAGGATTGGAAAAGTTTGAATAGATACTATGGAAAAATAAAAGTTCGTAATCAACAGCATGATCCTTAAATAAATAAATAAATAAATAGGCAAATAAATAAATATATATCTAATATAGTTTATAAGTAAGATATATCACTTAATAAAGAAAATAATTAAATCTTAGGTCAAAGAATTAAAAGACTGAGAAATAAATGACCTCTGCAAAACACTGGATCGAACACTTACCGTCTCAAAGTGAGGTCAGTCGTTGGACGCCATTTCAGTCCCCATCAAACAAAGCTTATAAACAATGTCACGTAACATGGCGGACCTTTCCGCGCTATTTTAACTAATGGGGGCCAGTACTCGTGACTACACATTTTCGCTGCTTGAAACTGTGGGAAGCTCGATCCAGTCTCTTTAAGAGAACAGTGTGCTCACCTAACAAAGACCACCTACAAAACTCACTGATCTCCATGACACTCACAGGGAACTGCTGTATCTTCAAAAACTGACTGAAATGTTAGGTATTTTGAACTTACCTTTATTGCATGCAGCATGTCAGTTGTCAACATGAATACGTAATTCCTAAAAGTAGTACAGGATGATAAAAGATCATGTTTAAAACTTGAATGCTGGAAAGAGAATCATTTTTGACAATGACTACAAAATTTAGGGCAGAGTGTAAATAAATGAAACACACGAAAGAAGGACAGTCGATTAATTAATTAACGCTATTTAGTCTGCACCAGATTTTGAGAGTCAAAGGGTTCAGGAGGGGGATGGGGTGCTTATAGGCCTGTGGTTATACTGATGCCAATAGCTTTGTGAATTATTTTTGACTTAAGTTTAGCATTCTTCATTCACATGAGAGCGACATAGTAATCACACACTGTCTCCTCTTCAGAAGAATATCTCTGCCTTTTAATGAGGTCCCCCTTAAAATCTTGGGTATTTCAGGTTTTAAGATGACTTTCCTTTCTTTTGTTGCGTTTTTAATGAGTACAAAACAACAAGTGATTTGCATAGGCCCACCTTATGTTGACAAGGACTTTTTCAGTATGGAAATAACTATCTGAAAAGAAGAAACAACGACTAAAAACAATGAATCAAATCAAATTAAGAACCCTAGGGTGCTTTTCTGTATGGACAAAAAGGCTACAGCTCAGTTCTTAATCCTGTGCTTAAATAATGGCCTGATTCTAAGCTTCTGTAAAGATGCACCAAAATTCAATTTTGGGGTGCATGAAAAATTGGCAAGGAAAAGATTGCTTTCTCCCACTTACAAAATACAATAGCTTGACCTGCTTTGACTTCAGGTATGTCAACAATGAAATGAAATATGACTCTGTTAAAAAGATTACCATGCACTCCATGAAGTATGCCATGGTGACACGAACGCTCATGCGGCAACTGAGTGATACACGACTATGTAAAATTTATATATAATAAGCATAAAATGGTTTAGCCGGCAATGAGTAGGCCTACTTTTCTCATTCAGACTCAGCCCTTGATTATTTGGCAACAAGTCACTTTATAGTGACAGATTTATGGAGTTGTTGTGAAGACAGTGAAAATTAAAACTTTCAAAACGAGCGAAGTAACAGATCTTTTTGGCTAGAAGTATCCTCAACATTGGTCACTGCAAACCGTTTAGAAAAATAGCAAAGTTTCTCAGTAACGTCAAGTGAAGGAAGAGGATTTTACCAGGAGTTAAAAACAACTCACATTCTTCTCTTATCATCTCATTACAAACTAACGCTGTGGATGATGTATCCAAGAAACCGAAAGCTTTGGTTATTCCATATTTCGCATATATTTATAAATTTGTCCAAGATGCTTCATTAACGCATTCTTTGCCTTGCTATACTCTAGATTACCACATAACGACTCAGTTGTCAATAGATCCCTGAATCCGTTGGAATACAAGGCCGACAGGGGTTACAGGATCCTGATAATGATCGCATGATCTTACCAAAGATCCATAGAGTCCATTAAACTGACGATTGTTTAACTATCAATAGTTCTGAGTAGATGAAGAGTCTAAAACCCATTCAGTCAAGTACAATCCATACACGCAATCTACTGAATTATGCGATTACAAAGATCGGCACAGTTTTTCCTTACAAGGTGATGACTCCCAACTGGTGCATTAAACGACTATCGACACTAAATGAAAACCCCTTGGCATTTACAAAACAATGAGCGTCATTCCGTATTAGCAATTAGTCTGCTGTCAACCAATGATAATCACCGTTAAAGGTAATGATACTTGAAAATGCTTGAAACAACTTATATCACAGTTAGCAAGTATGGGAACCCCGTTTGTTACAATAGCTATACGGATTGTTTCAGAGATAGAAATGTAATCCGATTCGAAGGTATTACAATGCCCTGCTCTAGGGCAATTGCGGTCTTAATCCACATTGTTGAAAGAATTTCTTAAATACAGAAAACGACAGACTCATTTGACATCCTTCTGTTGTCATGGGTCGGGAAAGCAGCTTTACCCCCAAACCATGCATACAACTCAGCAACCATTTGTTACAGGAAAAAAGCAGTGTGACCTTAATCATTGACTCGCTGAAAGCTTCTTTGTTGAAGATGGCTGAATCGCTGGCAGTTAAGTCTACCTTCTTATCGATCAAGTTTTGTATGACAAAAGGGGAGACAAAAATGTACAAGGCTACAATGCAAACTGTTAACTTCGCCGTTTGAACTGTGAGTGTGGACATATTCCATGACATTTTCCTGGCGATGCAAAATGCATACAAGAATGGTTTGAAGATGTCGTGCCAAAGAAAATGGGTTTCTGCTAAACTAATCCGCGAGCAATATGATGCAGCCTAAGAAAACTGTTTTCGATATTTTAAAAAGGGGTCTTTCTAACTAAAATGGCTAAAACATTTGTTCATAGCCGTTGGAGAAAGCATGGAAAGGCAACTCCATTCCTCTGATTCAAGCACCCACCAGCTGGAATGAGGGCATGTGCTTATCAAATGAATAACAAAACGTCATACTACAGAATAAAGCAGGATTTTTACAAATCACATGCTAGCACGATTTGTGTTCAGCATCACCCATTGTCAAAAAGAAAAACTCATGTTGATAACTGCTGATGACTTAGTAGAAAACTTCTTTAAAAATTGTAACTCGCCGATGCATCGATAGTGTAATAGTGGTACTCGTGGAGGACACGAGGTTGCATCCGAAAACATCCTCTTCTCTGCCGGATCACGCGGCCGATGTGCTTGGTACATCGTCAGATGAGGCCTATCATTCATATCAAACAATCGTGACAGCCATGTAGAAAAAGATGGATCGACCTCGTCAGCATTTTGTAATGCTACCAGGGTTTGATTTCTATAACCCATTAAGACCTTTTATTCATATACAGTTTTCTGTACTTGCGAAATTATCCACCTCCATGTCTCATGTAACGCTGGGGAGCCCCCACCTCCCACACTTTTTAATAAAGAATATCAAAAACATTTGTAGTACACACTTTTTTGCAATATTTGTATATCATGACATAACTTATGTATGATGAAAAATAACAGATGCTTTGATGAGTTTCGCAAACATGCTACGTGACTACGGAATTTTTATTTGATCTAATACAAAATGCTGTAGCCCTGTCTGTCCTCTGGTACCCCAAGACTTAAACATCTACGCAACTTGGAGTTTCATTCCCCACTGTCAACAAATGAAAATTTTCCTTATTGAAGTAATGAACAGTTGCCAACCTGAAATTATACAATTTCGGGTGATAAACTGCATCGGGATGCGGTCGTCCAATTAAGGGGATACAGGGACATCACCTGAGATGCCATGGTGTCTAGAAGAGTCACCATAATTTTCGCCCTTATAAAACGTGAGCCCCACCCCCTAGATTTAAGCACTCGTCCTCCCTCTAGAAGGGGTCTTTCGACTTATAGAAATATAGCTGAGTAATTCTACAATCCCATAAATTGATATGAGCACCATAACATAGTGCCTGTACTTCTGCACCGAACATGAAACAAAGTTAAGGAAAAACTAAATCTACAAACATACAGCTTTTGGACGTCATTAGTATTGATATAGAACATCCATCATCATATATGAAAAGAATCAGTGCAGCCCTTACGGAAACTGTTTTTGTGACAAATTTATTCTTGGATGCATCTTTGCACCAATGCAGTTAAAACTTCTGCAACCCAATAGAGTTCATCTCTACAAAATATTCTTACCATTTTCCATTGTTTCACTCTGCCCCACCCCAATATGACAAATTCCCTCATTATTTTAAAATATCTAAATAGGTTTGGCCCTTATCCATAGGAACACGTATTCTCCTATATCTAGAGGAAGCCAGCCACTACTACTTCCCAGTGGACGCAGGGGTGATTCTCAGCCGACTCTCATCTGTCTTCAGTTGGAACGTCTGCTGACCGATCTTAATTTGCGTATTTCCTGATCGAGCCTTACATGGCGTCACAAGCTGGAGTATTTTTTCTGCCAAAAATTACTTACTGGCAAATAATTAGTTAATTATTTGAGAAATTTGATAATTCAGGGTGATCTGCAAGATTCAGAGTGATTTAAAATTTCTCCGTGTGAAGTGATGGTGACGTCAAAATCCTAGCGAGTTTCCAAGGCTGGTGATGAGACAGCAGCGACTGCTCTGCCTCATTTACAAGTTTGATTTATCTACAGTGGATCTGATTGAGCAGTTCACAACGGCTTTGTAGGAATAGAGCGCGAACATGTGAGTTTTGCAGCATTCAAAGTAAATATCAAGGTTCACGGTGAAACCTACGTTACTCACTGGTTATTTATGTGGCTTGAGCGCGGTGAAACAATACCTTCTCTTGACAACGCGTCATGCCTACATAAACTTAGGTCTCATTTTCCCAGTGATCATAATAAAAAACTCTTGATACAAATTAACTGATCCGATATTCCATTTCTCTTCTTGTGGTTTTAAACGATCATGTTTATCTCCCCTAATCAGTAACTACAATAGAAATTCATGTTACTAAAAATGACCGTGAAGATGATCAACACAGTTACCTTGCTCCTACTATCACAATATTTCTACTTTCATCCAAGACGATTTGCGAATAATTCCCTGAATCAGGCCATCGAAACTCTTTCCTTTCATAATCTACAGATTAAAATTGAAGAAATGATTAAAGCAAAAATGAATAATGGCAAGTAATTGCAAACTTAGATCGTCACGATACATGTCGTGCCCCGGCAACTTTCATACATTACAAAGTGACTAGAAACAACAAAAACCCGGCTCCTTAGAAAAAGCCCAATACCCAAATAGAACAATTTTCGAAATCTAACAGTGCTGCTACTCCTGACATAATCTCTCGTTTGCCAGGTAAACGGATCATACCAGAGCAAGTTCTTCATTGACTCGGGATTTTGAGGGGTGGTAGGGGCAGTACCTTCCTTGTCCACCAGCCCTCCCATTAAAAAGAACAAACAAATGGTTCACTGTCAGTGTCCGAACAGTTTAGACGTCCGTGACAAAAATTTGGGGTTAAGGTTTAGGTTCTGGTAAGGTTAAAGTTAGGGAAATACAACATTGCAGCTAAACTATGTCCTCTCTCTCGTGGGAATTATCAGTTTAGTGTCATTATACGCAGTGTGTTGAGACTGAACAGTTGAAGAAGTACCATAAAATAGGAAACAATCAATCTATTAGGTGCTGCAGAAAACAAATTTTATTTAATACTTCGAAAATACTACGTTGACTACTGAATATCCTTGTTAGATGTTGGTGCAACTATATTCGTTTACTGTCACCTAAGAAAACGCAATTACTTGACACATGGCTGATTATGCAAAAATAAATATTTCGACCCCTATCACTTAAACTATGGTTTCTGGACAATAATGCAGATTGTTTTGAGAAAATTAAGTATTTACTTCAACTCAAAGTATCTCGAACTGCAAGAGGTCAGGCAAAATTTTGCATATGATGCATTCGAGATATCAAGAGTAAAATGCAATTGCGTAATGTTGAAGGAATCAAAGGATTCGATCCAGATCGAGGCAAATTCGAGATGTCAAGTATTCCATATATCGAGAGCCGACTTTAGTGATAAGTGTTGTGTTTACAATCTTCTGCTAATGTTCACTCATTGTCACCCTCTATCATTCACATCATGAAAGTTAGCTCCCCTCTTATTCTTCAATAACAAATACACTCAGGATTTGTGTAAAACGCTCTATTGTTGGGTCGGAAAGGTGAAATGTTGCTCTTCTGGCATTCCTTCTTCCGATAAATAGGCCTCTATGGGTATTGCTATTTTAAAATTGAACATGTATACTTAAATTGAGTCATTTAAGGCAATACAAAAGAAAATCAAAATGTGACCTAGGCATTTACTTGCGAGGAAATCAGAAGTAAAGGATACCCATTTCGAGAGGCAAAGAGCCCTTCTGTATCCCCTTGGCTTCGTGATAGAATCTGGTATATAAATTTGTAATAGTTTCGTCAAGAATCGACAGCCGGCAATAAGACGGAACTCAATTACGGACGTGAACGTAAAATTACCGCACTTTTGGAGACGATTTTACCTTCAGTTATAATAAATCCTACCTCACACTACAGACGTACTAGAAAAAAAACCTTGTAAGTTACTCTAAGCGTAATTTTCGGGCGAACAGCGTTTGTCAGCGTGGGTGTAGCAAGACCTACTCTAAGCTAATGTTAAAGTTGTGTTTTATTCAAAAAATGCTAAGTACCACAAAGCATCTCTCTTATATCATCATATAACAACAAATTCTCTTAAATTATCATAATAGAAATGTGAATCAAAGACCTGTGATTTTAATACTAAACAATTCTGTCAGCCAAGTCCTGATACTATGAGGCAGATGAAAACACATGACACCCACCATTGACTAAGCGAAACGTACTAATCTCTGACGAACATAAAGCCCAAATAGCACGATATTGAACTAAAAATTATGTACTTGTCGCATTTAAGTAGTTGCCGATTCCTTGTCTTCACACATGTTATTACCGATCAATTTTCCGTAACGACGGAGCCGACATTTGCCAAAGCAAAATTTGTCTAATTTTCCTAAAAATGTGACGTTGTTGCAAAACCTAGGAAATGATACGTTTGTTTGAACGGCATCTGAGAGCCCCTAAGTCCCTTTAAGAATGAAAAAGCATAAACAACAGTCAATGAATATTGTGAAACATGTGTCCAGCTCAATATTCCCAGCCCTCCGAATATAAAGGATTTGGAAAGCGACTTTCTCTATGGTATTATGTGCAGAAGGATGTGGCGAATAACAATCATCTACCTTACAATGATATTGTAAAGCATCAGTGGATTCATCTGTGACAACCGGTGACATTCTGTGACACATTTTGTTCGTTTGCTTGTATTGAGTGAACCAATTACAGAATACTGCTTTGACGTACACGGCAAGTGGCTTCAAAAGTCATATATATCGCCTTTAAGTTTAATCGCAGAGCGTTTTCTTTGGGTGACTGACGTCTGATTCTAGTAACGGATCCATCTATTAAATGTTGTCCTGATCGTGCATGAATTATTTCCCTTTTATTACGCCATAAAAGTGGTGTAAGCTAGCCAATCCAATGTTCGAATGTTTGTAATAATATTTGATTCATGAATTACTCCATTGCGCATTGAATGTTTACAATTTCCCACGAAATGCTTCAAATGATCAAGAGACCTGGGTATGGGTTAAGTCAAAGCCACCAATAAGAAACAGCATTTGCAAAGGAAAGACCAATAATATGGCCTCTAATATGCTTGTAAAATCGTCCTGTACAATCCTTAGTTTGTATTGGAAGCATGAGTAAAACCAGTGTTTCCACGCAATCCTGCCAATCTGCTTTGACAAGTCTGATGAACCTTACGCATACTCTATGGGCAAGACTTCCCTCCCTCCTTCATGTAATGAATCATTCCCTCCTTCATGTAATGAATCATTCCCTCCTTCATGTAATGAATCATTCCCTCCATACGTCAACATAAATATACCACAATAAAACAATACGTCCATATCTATTCATCAATATAACGTAACCTACATCCCTTTCACTACTTTTTACACCTGACTTTGTAAAGTGAGAAGGTTGATATCGATCTTAGTGTTTTGCAGCAGGTGCTGTGACAATAGCAGCTATCTACTGTAAAACCCGCAAATCTGTCCCTTTTATCTTCCTGATAGACTAACCGTGCTTTTCTCTTTCAAGTTGTCTAAATGTATTGTTACAAAACTCGTACAACTTCGACTATCGGTGATGAATCTCCATAATTTCCGTCTGAGATTTTGGCATGCAGTATCAATACGTCTCTTATTTACATTGCCGATATAAATCAAGTATCTGGAATAAATGTCAGTTATACCTTCCATTTTCTACATGTAACAAGATGATATAGATGATATAGTACTTTTTGTTCCCTAACCCTGTAAGTAGTAGGCTTTTCAACGGCCCTGTAGCAGTTGGGGGGCCTTTTTGAGACCCCTGACGCACTTCTGAACTGCTAATGCAAAAACACTAACCTTGTTAGCTATAAATGGCCATTGGCTGACAAAACTTTATGCTTCATAACAGCAGTGGTGTCGCCAGCAGTTCTCTAATGATGTCATCGTTTTAGCACACATGTCTCAAAATTTTGGTTTTTTTTCAATTGTATTTGCGATAAAAAGAGAATTGTAAAATAAACTATATTTATATGTAAATGGGGGTAAACCAATTTTAATTTTGCTTGCAATATTATTAATGACTTCAGCCATTTTGCTTAGCCTGGTGTTTGTCGGGAAATGTGTACAACAATGATAGGTTGGAGTAAACGAACAACTATGGGACAGTGTCGTAACGTATTAACTGAAATAACAGATGATATAAAATCTTTTTTGACTGACAAAAACAAGCAATAAACAAAAGAGTGTCTTCTTATACAAATGTATTAAACAATGGCCATAAGCTGTTACCATGGTAATCAAACTGTTACCGCAGCAACTGCTGTTATGGTATCTAAGAAAAACTTAAAACATTTTGGACACAGATTAGCCACATCAATTTATTAAGAAGAAGTCCTACTTTTGCGTGCGAACTTACATGTGGAGAAAATCTTGTACCACCTGTTAAGTAAGAAGCGATCATCTCTATGGCAGCTGGCACGACTTTTCAAAAATAAATAAATAAACTGTATCGGAACGATAAATTTTTCAAAGTCACAAATCTACAGAGAAATAGCTCCTACCGCTCAGATGCAAAGTCTGGAAACCCCAACATAAAACTCGAGTTTAGGACATGCAGTTAAGAGTTATAAAAATATTTAACACTCTTTTCCATGTATCTAAATTCATCGGCTAGTCATTTTAAGACATCCTTTCTTATATAAATAACTACTCTCCTGCTTCGTTTTTTGTTTCTATCTGATACTGTTATGACTTGGTGCTTTCGATGGCCTCACGGCGTTTCTGACGTAAGTTTCCACCATCTTTTGTGTACAGTGACATCGACATTTTTAAGTTAAATCTGATACTACTATTGCTGGTTTCTTCATAAACATATCAGGTGCCACCTTGCCTTTGCTCGCATGGTTCCGTAGTTTTCTATCCCTTAACGATACTAGCAGTAGAGAATAGTTACCAAACCCCTTGAGGTCTATGTCTTGTCAAGCTGATTGTAAGCACAGATTTTCAAATTTTCCGATTTGTACAGTTAGGATAAATCCAATAGAGTTATGTTGATGTGATTTCTCACCCATTTTCTCCACAAATTGTTGCCGTGATCAACATATGTAGAACCTAAAGAGGTATGTTGTTTTCATTTTTATCATGCCTCAATCCAAAAGAGGATTCTCAAGATGTAAAGGAGAAAACTTAAAAGCAAGTTCGCGAAAAAATACTTAAGCATAAGCCCTTATTGCACTCGCCTACCTATACAGTTTGGGAACACGGAAAATCGTTTACAGACTAGAGTAACAAGACGTAGACTTCAAGGGGTCTGGTAAAGACTCTCACTAACAACATCTGAGCAACAAAATTATTGGTACGTTTATACCCTTTTCAAATATGTCAAATATATGGAAGAGCATTATTTTGATCGTTCCTCATATAAGAAACGCTGGTGCTCTCCAATGTCACTTTAGATTACCTGGAACCAAAACAGAAACTTCAAACACAAACCTGGCGTTAATAATATCAGTATCTCTTACTGAATTTTTGAACTTAGAATAGAAACTAGGGTCACATTATGCGAGGATTACTGTTCACCGCCTTTCTTGGCTCTGGACGTATACGTTTACGCATGTGTTGATGACAACTGTGTGGTAACTGTCTCTCTACAGTCAATTTTATCGAATTCGAATTTCTTCCACAATCAAAGAGTTTTATGTAACGTAGACTATACCATGCCAAGCGTAAATACGCTAACAATGCAGGTACTTCACAAGACCTGCTATGTCATTCGAAAAACAGCGAAGTCTCACACATTATTCTTTCATTGAAATCTTCCATAATCACTCGTCTCTGGTGGCGTCTGACACTCAATAATCATAAGATTCTGCTGATATAAAAGGGAGATGAATATCATGCTGGGTAACAGTATTAGGAAAGGAGACTTATTTTCTACATTGCTATAAAAACCTACAGATTAACATTGCTTTATAAATTAATACGAACTTCCTTGTGACAATTCTGGCTGATGACCTATTGATAATTGAAAAGGGGTGGAGTAAAAGATCGTAAATATTGTGAGATTCTTCTGATAATGACTCTTAAGAAGAAAATCTATCAAGATCTTCTTAGGACCTTTTTATTTCGTAGCTTGCTACTCACATAAATTATTAGAAGACAACTGGGTTGCCATGCTCCTTGTAAGCTAATGTCAAACGAAGTAATACAGTTCGCTCAAATATAGACTCCCAGAAACATCTGGCCTTTTCTGCTTCAACTCAGATCGAGTATACATTAGTGATATGTTGGGCGTAGCGTTAGCATCCGCTGAGGAGAAAATTTCACTACTACCTTCGGCAAATCTTAAGTCGTTAGGGATTTATTCGCTTCAATGAAATAGTGCGGAATGCGAGGTTTCCACAGATATTCCGTACTATATGGGCATACTTGAAAGTTCTTTTTCTCACATTTTACACCCTTGAGAGTTCTTTGTTTAAAGAATAGCATCAGTCGAGCAGAGATGCAAGTTTTCCCTGATATTAAGTCTATAAAATGATTCGACATTAATCCAACGCTTTCATATAGTTTTACCCCATTCTTGGCAATAAGAATGTGAGCATTAACTCATAGCAGACCTTCCTCCTTTCTAACCCTAACATGTCTACTAAGCTTCAGGCTGAAAGACGCTTAGGCTACATACAATGCAAATGTTGTGTAATCCTGCAAGTTTAATTGACAACGCTCGTTATTAACTGGTATCAAGAGGGACAGTTACAGAGAAATACATATGATTGAGGCTTACCTGTCAAAGAAGCAATCGAGTCTGTGTAGGGATGATACTCCGGGTTGCATACTCGTGCTATACTTGTATATGTCCTCGCTACCAGTAGCAGCAGAACTAACCTTTGCTGAAACTGCATTTTAAAAATTGATGTCCGAGATATAGTAAGCGTCTGAAAACATAAAGCACCCAGCCTTGCTGAAATAGTCACTGCTTCAGTGAGTTCATCCCAAAGAACTCATTGCTTTCGATCCCACGTGGAAGGTATCTCTATAGTTTGTCGTAACTGAAACGGGAAAAAGGAGATATAACCTAAGGACAACATGCTCTGATGAAGTGCGATGTCTTGTCACTCTAAGTAGCTCATTTAAGACCTTCGCACCGTTAAGAAAAGACAGGTAATGTAGAACTTAATTGGTTAAACGGATTTCGAATGTGTACCCAAGTCTTTCTGTACTATGATATTGTCCTCTTCTATTGAAAATACGATGTTGTTGTCACCCCTGAATGGCAAGACAGTTGTTACCATTGTCCAGTGCTGGAATTGATTTCATTTAACTGATACTCGAAAACAATACATGATTGGCTCGCTACACCTGGACCGTGACCGACCCTTGCCAATCTTGAGTGCACACATTCTTTGCTGGCTCTCTTTTAGAAGTATTCACCTCGACGTATGCATGTGAAAAGCATAGACACACGCCTTCAGCACCCCATTCTTGTTTCATCCAACGTTGCCGCATACCTGGCTTACCAACATCAGTAACATAAACGAATGATCAAATCACGGAAATATGCTCTTGATCAGTATCAGTGTGTGCACATAGCGGAAGCTTAATTCTGGGTATCAATAGCATAGTACCGCATCTGGCGCTTACAAACGTTTCATAACACTACAAATTCATGACTACTATTGTATACATTTTTGTGTCAGACAACTCCGGCAACCAGTACCGACTCAATCTTCCGGTTTCCATGGTGACGTGGCGTCCTGGCAAAACGATTACAATCAGGGGCGCCTCATCGCTCTAAGAATAATATATTGCTATTTCTCATGACCTTCCGTAGTAAATCGCTTTGGCTCGATTGGCATCACTATAAGAGTGACAGCGAAATTTAAAAAGCTCCCGCATATGTATGGGGTTTAACTCACCGTGTCTGCATCACTACGATCCGCTTTGTAACTTGTTTAACCGATAAGCAAAACGAGATCATGATAATAGACACTTTACTTCGATCTTCTCAAACACTTATGCGTAGAAAATTTATTAAATTTCAGATTCGGAATCTGCAAAATGAAGACTGTAGAAGTAAAGCTCTGAAGCAAACAAACTTGTTAAAGAACAAACCACGATGACAAAGTACTGTTTATATAACTAAAAGACTTCATTCAGTCTATACTCACTTGCCTACTTTCTCGTCAAAGAACTTGCTTCACGTTGTAAATTCCCATAGAATCAACAAAAACACTGGCTTTTCGAGTAAGTGACAAATCCTGAAGAGAATCAAGGTCCTGAAAGATTTGCCATAAACGGTAACTTAACACTTATGCAATGGTGTGACCAGCTTCAGTCTTTATAAATGTGAAAGAAATGACTTATCACTAAATCCACAAAGTCGAGAAATACCACTATGCAGTCAATGGTCGGCGACTTAACTGTTTCCGCGAGGATCTTTTTGTTCTACTCCGTTGCCACTCGTGCACAACCAAAGAACTCGTTAAGATGTTCCTCTTCTGACACAGCGAACTCACTGCTGGCCTCATTCACATCGAAACAAAGCCTTGTCTTGTTCTCCTGTCTCTTACGTGGTCCGTCTCATACTGTGCAATAAGATCGCTACAGAAAACAGTTTCCTTCTTTGAGGCAGGATGTCGATCGTTCAATTTTAACAGTTTGCAAACTTGTTACAATCGCAAGACTTTCTTAGACCACGAAGAACATGTGTACATCTAAGATTCCTAAAGGCGATCTGCAACATAAAACTTGGAGCATTTCGCCACTCTGAAACTGTTGGCTATCTTATTACTGTCTGCAAAAAAATACTGAGCCCGCTAACAATCGCCTTACTAAACATAGATCTTGTGTGCCATGTACAGAAGTAATGGTATAAAAGTTGAATCCTTATAATACGTAAAGACAGTGAAACTTGCCCTACAATGGTTACATTACATGAAATGATTCTACTTGCAATTTTGCAGTGGCTTTCACCAAAACAGTCTCCTCGGCGCCGCCGGCTCGAATTACACAATGAATAATATATTGTATTGTCTTTGCTCTTTGTTTCTCTGGTGGCTGAAGATAAAATAGCGAGATAACCGTTGTTGGGGATAGATATGCAGTTAAGTGTATGTACGGGTTGCTTGCACTTTGAAACCAAGACTCAACTGGATAACAGGCCCTAGGGGACACCAATTTCTGAACAAAACTATCGTCATAATTAACTTTATGGTGCTGGGGAATGATGATAGTGCGAGAATGGTCTTCCGATATGTAGTCTACGATGTTTTGTTAAATTAGAGATTTTTAGGGACAACTAAACTCGCATTCGACGAGAACGTAGAAGTTTCCTTCTATATATATATATATAGATATATTTATATATATTTACAACTTTTAGAAAAACCTCGAAATATCATTTGGTCTGTGATCCCGTTGCTGAAACTTTTTTAAATAATGTATGATCTGATGTAAATAAGAGACAAATTTGGAAAATATAAAAACACCGCTTCGTGTTCAGTGATCTTTTTTGACCGAAAAGAAACAAAAAAATTTGCAAATAACTTTTTTACTGATATTAGCTTGAGCATCAAGCAAACTGAGTATGTTGCTTATAAATACATATCCTGTACATGAAAGGTAAAAAATATTACTAAAATGGCTACGAATAGCTATGAATTGTACATTTTTCAAGTCAATTTATAGAGAGCCGACTGGGGCGCGAGCTTTGCCTGGTGCAAAATATCACAAAATGAGAACTAAGTTGGCTGTATTGTCAACAAGGCTTTGAGCTGTACTTGACCAAGCTCCATATTAAAAGAATTAAACCTACAAACACCCGGAAATCAACTTCGGAAAATTATTTTTATTTGTTACATTATCTATTTATCTAAAAACCTAAATAATAACGATAGCAAGGGCTAACTCGTTACCACGCCCCTACCCTCCCCCCCC
>JAAAKL020006808.1:0-17588 GCA_010016065.2 Carybdea cf. marsupialis auct. non (Linnaeus, 1758) | reverse complement strand
CTATTCGTGATACATCTTCCCACCAAAGAAATGTCTTTCTAGCGAACATGAGAACTTGTACTTATTTAACGAGTCCATACCAGTATCTACGACGTCTGGTGTTGTAAAACAGGCCATGCGTAATCCCATTAATTCCACGTCGAAACTCCAGAAACGGATGCAGTTTAAAGTCATACCCATGAACAGTTATTATGATTGTTATCGTTCTAAAATTATTTACTTACCTGATAATAAACATCATTCTATTTTACAAAAAACAAAATAATACATACGTGGTCATGAGCCCCTTCTTTTTTTTAATTGAAAAATATGAGAATTGGCTAGCAAATTTTTGATAGTTAGTTTACACAAATTATCACGCATCAATTACATACTGATCTGAACAAGTCCAGACAAAACTTTCCTTAACATTATATTTCTTTCCCATAAAACGTCCTCGTACAATAATCATTATTACCACTTTTATAATTTGGAAATTTTGGAAAGTAAGCCATTTATAAGCTTCGTGAAAATGCGATCTGATTTCTATGATTTCAAAATTGGACTTTTTACAGTAAAGAGTTTTAAAGTTTAGAAAATTAGAAAGTTTTAGTTTGGAAAGTTTGTTGATACTTGAGCTATTTAGAAAAAACCTCATAAATAAAAATGAGAGCTCAAACAAGGTTGATACAGACATATTGGCACCCCTTCTCGGCACAGAATCAAAGGTAAATGGCATTGAGGGTAAGCAAGAAAAACTATATACTTGCTCTATCTCATGATAATGTTACGGTATAAAGTTCACACTTGATGAGGTAACAAAACATTTGAATGTTGTAATGTGAAATGCTTTTGCAAACTTTTTGAGTTTAAGACCGAGATAAGAAACTGGTCCAACAGTTCAACTAAGCGTCAAAAACGTTTAATGTGGAGTCTATAATTTTCAAAGTGTCTCGAGGATACAGTACAGCTGACTTGTGTATACGTTAGGAGCACAATAATCATTAATACTGTCAAGAAGAAATAATGTATAAATATCAAGTTTGAAGAAATACTGTGCTATCACTCGAAAACAAAAGCTCAGTTGGTAGAGCAGCACGCCGCGAATGTCTTGGTCCCGAGTTCGGACCCCAGCGGTGACATTTTCACTACAGTATCTCTTTAAATGATCTCTAACTAAGGACCCTAATCCTGGTGCTTAACAATCGAGACTAAAACTCTACGTATCACCTCTTTAACGGTGAAAACAAATTGCATACTTAATATATGTAACACTTGACGCACTTCCTTTTTGCAAACTAGAATAAGGACTCACTTTCATTAGAAATGCATACATATACTTGTGGTAGCAACACTTGAATATTTCGACTTAGAAAATCAGGCTTAGGTAACTCAACGGGAAGAAAAAATCTGAAACTGTTGCTGCAGATTTTTTCATGTATGAATACAGATATATGAGTCAATGACTCTTTTTATATGCTAAACTGGTTGTTTATATTTATTTAGAATACTTCTATTAATGGCATCTTTGCATTACAAGGTTCTAATTGACTTTTTCTTTTACCTAGAAATGGAGCTTATTCTTAAACAAGGCAGATATGTTTCTGGCATGAAGTAAAAGCCGGTAAACCATGCATCCTCGTACTTTTCCTCTTTGTCTGATTATCTTTAAAATTACGTCTTACCTTAGAAATTTGCTTCTTATTGTAAAACCTCTTTTAGGTTAAAATTTCTATGTGATTCCTTTTCATGCAATTAGATGAGACACCTCCATAGTTGTAGTGTTGCTATTAAGTTTGTTCGACTTCTTACTGTTCTCAGAAAAGTTATTCTTCCTTTTTTTCAAGATATACACGGCCGTGCCAAATGCCCTTTTAATTTCTCTCTATTATTCTAGCATGCATAATTGCAAGTGACTAAGATCTTTTTCCAAATAACAGTCTTGTATCTACGTAACTGGGTATGTTTTGCTTACAATAAGTATCTTTTGGTAGACAATAACAGTGCTTTATTTCATTGATATCAGTAGAATAATTATGCAATCTGCAGAAATTACTCCACTGTAAATATTGCGAATTATTACGGGCTTTCAGTAGCATGCAACAACAGAATCTATATATTTCGCCTGCCTGCTAAAAGGACAGGAGATTAAATTGTCACACAATAAAGATTTCCTAACAGGTATCCCCTGAATTTCATCCTTCGGATCGTACTCCATAAACTTCCAGTGAATAACTGTTCTCTGCTAAACCATTTAAAGGAAAGCTTGGCACATGGCCTCGATCTGCTTGTACTATTAAGTACGATCGTGCCTAGCTACATTTGTCTAGTACATTTCAATCTATTTCCAACAGGGCTCTTGTCTATAAAATTAAGTTCGTTTAGTTTCTACATTCGTAATAGGATTGCCACTTATCTGGTACATTTTTTGCGTCATTAAGGTGCAATGGGTCTTGGAATTACGTCGTGTAAGTAAAGTAGATTCATCTAAATATTCCTGACCTTCCTGTATATCAATTACTGATAAATGTTGATCCAATTACTAATTAATTTTCATTACCACTTCAGACGACGTTATGGTATTACATCATAACACGAATAGATCTCACGAAACATGTCGCACTCTAAGGCATGAATTCCCTTGCAACGTAGTAATTTGCTATCATCAGCGCTGTTTTCTCTTTCGTCCCGTAGCTACAACAGTACTAACGACCGCTGGGGTATTGAACGAGTGCTCTATCCATGCGCTGCTGTAGTGAAAGTTCTTTACATATAAAATTTGAATGCCAATAGTCCAGCAAACTCTTAGGAAGCTTCGTCTTCAAGTTTTCCTTGGAAAGGCAAAAGGTCCCAGTATTAGGTTTTCCTAGGAGTGAGTATAACAACGTAGCAGAGGTCAAGTAACCCTTTGTAAGATGTCTCATACGTTCAAGGTCTTGAAGTTATCTACAGCACAATCAAGTGTTATCTGTAAATAATTATGGTAAATCTAGCTCCCTCACATTATTGGATGAAATATCATACCTATACAGTATATAGGTATAGTACTGGTACTTCCTGATGTAGTTTGTGATCAAAAGCTGCTGATAGATGTCTCCCATGCATGTTTTATATATTTGTATACACACATCAATTTATTTCTCGAATAAAATATGACATGTTACAGAAAAAAAGTAGTAAGGGTTTCCCTTATTTCCGTTGACAATTTTGCTCCTGTAGGCGAGCTTCTATACAAGTTCTGACATGGAAATTATCTTCAAAATAGCAAGAGATAACATAAAAGAGTGGTTGTAAGTCAAGTCTTAATTTCGGCTAAAAATACTTAATCCAACAGTGAAGTAAGGTGGGAATATTACGATGCAAAAGAAGTGCATTGGATGTTACAGCATTGCGACATGACGAATTATCATGCCCTCTGGAAGTTAATTTATGCAACGTGAAATCTACAATTTAGTTGAAGTGTTATCTAATGCACTCTTCTTCTGTCAAGCATTTAAACGTTGTGAATAAGAGTCATTAATTTCTTTACTTATGACTTGGAAACATTATGTAAATGAGAAAAAGTAACATGTACTCTAATATTTTAGTTTGAAATTGTTGTAATAGCTTTGCTTTGAAAGTGGTACCTAGTAATAAAAGGCAGTTGATGCTTGCCACCCCTTGATCAATGTTCAAAACATCCACTCACATGCTTAAGTTTCAAGATGCGAGAGAGAATATTCGAATTCACAACTGCATGGACTCTCGGACCATGGAAAAGAGGACGTGGGCGTCCAGCGACTCCGTGATAAGATGATCTGACGACGCACCTATAAGGCACATGACCCCAGTCTGTCAGGAACAGAAGATAGTAGAGAGAGATCAGGGAGGGATTCCTCATAGCCGAATGATTCAAGCCCTTACGAACAAGCGAAAAACGAGCGAACGAATGACTCGTAGTTGCGGATGCTTGTTAACTACTTTTGTCTTAATGACACATTGATGGAAACAAGCTGCAGCCACTATAGTTCAATGTGAACGATGTCATGTTTGGTAACACTCTTACTGATATTTTACCAGAGATAGGAGTGGCTTCTATCCCCTTCAGAAAAAGGTTATGGTAACTGTAGAAGAAAGAGCATTCCTGCTGCCTTTTACTGCAATTAACCTGTTCTCGCTATAAAGGCAATGCAAGAAAACATGATCATAATTATAATCGAGCCTCTATCCGGCAATATTCTTGGAAGCAGCATTGTATATCAGCCCTTACTATACTAAAACAGTCAATGAAGTATACTAGTAGTGCAAGAGAATAGAAATGTACGAAAATTGTACTGGAACAAAAAGCAGCTGTTAGCATGAAGGGAGAATAAAGAGAGTATCAGGATATGGAGAGTGGTGTGCGACAAGGGTGTGCGATGTCTCATGGCTTTCTCGCTTTTCATATAGAAATGATACTAGGAGAAACAGAGGACTTTAAGGAATGAGCATTCGAGGATATAGCATTAACAAGATACGATATGCAAATAATACTATTATTGGGGCTGACGATAGGGGAACGTTGCAGAGATTACTGGATGTCATGTTGGTGCAAAATGAAACAAAGGGACAGAATAGGAACAGAGCAATGACAGTAGTGACGGTGGTATCTAAGAACGTATTGCCCAGAGTTAGAATTGCAATGAGAAGTGGGGCTCTAGAACACGTATCGAGTTATGATAATTTGGGTGGAGGATAGCAACAGCAAAGACATTTACGAGGTCAACGCTGTTTTATGGGGCGGAAACATTGACTATAAGCAAGAAAATGCAAGAAAACCTCAAAGCAGTAGAGAAGTTATTTTTCAATTGTTTTGTCTTGTTCGCTTTTTATGTGTAAGCCTTTTTTTTCAATCTTCATCACAATGGGGTTTTTTTTTGGGGGGGGGGCTTAGGGGGTATCTTTTGTAAACCAAGACTTTCTCATCATTTGCACTGCTAATCAGCACTTTCCTTTAAAAAAACTCTGACATTCCCCTTGACATGCTCCTTTTCCACAATTGACCCATCAGATAAACTTATCGTAGATCAAGTAATGTTAAATTAGCATTACAAATTTTAGGTTGGATATGTATACATTGCATTAGTGGCATCTTTGCGTAACTACCACATCTATCTGATTGATACAAAATTCAGCCGCATCATGTAAAGAATAACTACATTTATACAGGTTTCTCTATCTTACTCCCATCCAATGGTATCATATACAGAAACTGCTACGACATCATCAGGAAAAACGGGCTATCGAGAAGAATTAAGCGAACCTCAAGTTAAATCTCAATGCAATTTAAGGAAAGAATACCTGTGCTACAGTTTACAGTAATTTGATTGGTAATTTGTGACTTTTGGAACAAAGCTTGAAAAATTATTAATTTGACATTAAGAATTATAATAAAACCCTTTATTATAAATGATTAAAATTTTTATAATAAATAATCTATTGATTGTGAAGGATAAGAAATTTAGATACTAAATCAATTTTTGGTGATTGTGAATTTTGATGCCAAAAATGTTAATGGTAGAATGTTACAATTTTTATGTGGCTGCCAATCTGTTTATTTATGTTGGAACTTGTCTACTCCTCCGCCTTGAATTATCACTAAAATTTGGGATTCTCGTAAAATGTTTATGCCAGAACCTTCCTTCTGGTTGCCAGAGTTGCCTCTCAAAGATATTGTCTTTTTCCTATGTCTGTTCCTCTAGACTTCTGAAGTTGTATCACACCATTCTATCTTCACACAATCTTTGTATCGTTCCCTTTGTCGCTCCTATCTTTACTCTTCTTTATTTAACTCACTAAACAGCAGCTTCTTGGGTATCTAGGCGTGTCGTGACCCCAGGCGCGTCACAGTCTTCTGAGGTGGGTTTTGTGGACTATTCTTTAATGGTGGTTGTGTGAACACATTTAATCACATCATTGTTTGTTGTTCTGACAAGGATTTTGTAACTTGAAGCTCATCGCACTGTTGGTGTATAGTTTCTGCTTTTGATTTTCTAATTACTTTGACCAGGAGAGATTTCAAGAATTATAAAAGACAGACGTTCTCTAGACATCTACCGATCTATATTTTTTAGTTTATAAACAATACTAAAGCATTACCAAGAGGAGGATATAAGTAAACTGTTAAAACATCGGGATTTTTAAATAGATGCATGTATCGTGAGACAATTTATTACCGAAATTGTTTCTGTATATCACTGTGATTGATGTAAAAATTACTAAGGTATCGTCGTTTTCTGTTGTTGCCGCGTCCTTGTTTTTTCAATATTGTATTTCATCTTTCTCACCTTTCCAGCAGCCAGATAATATAGATAACACAACTCCAAACTTTTTAACATGACACAATAATGCTGTGTTTGGATTCACTTTTTCAATACTTATCTTCTAACTGAGGTAGCATCAGATAAATGAAAGACTTGCTTGGCTTATTTGTGTACCCAGTACCCAACTAATCGAGATCTGGCAACAAGTTTTCATAGGAAATGCAGCAAAACTGTCAATCATATTTCCTTTTCAACACCTTTAACTAAAAACTTCAAATTACCTTGTTACTCACTCCAATTATTTAGAGGATCAAGCTTAACTAGCACAGTACAACATCAGCGCAACCAGGAACCCATCAGGATCATGGCCCCTTGACTTTATGTCTATGTAGCTCTGTGTCAGTTATGTTGGTCATTTTTCATCACGATAAATGTCGTACCACCCTCCCCCTGCCTTTAGAACCTTAGCATGGGCCCTGTGATGGACAACAAAATGATATCATCAAAGATTAACACTACAAGCTTTCCTTATTGATGTACTTTGATAAAGAAAAAAACGTACCGAATGAAAGGCTTTACAAATAATGATGAGCAATGCTTTCCAGATTCAAACTTTTAAACAAATTGGGAACCTTTTTATTACTCGTATCTAAAAATTTAGCTACCACTGGTATATAAAGAAGGAAATGCAAACCAAGTGTCTAGACAAGAAGAATTCTCTAAGCAAGACAATGGCGGCTTTGGTGTCAAATTGTAGCAAGTACATACCAATTTCGTAGCTTTCTATGACTCGTATCTGGAAAATATAATATGTAGAATATAACGTATTGGCCCCAAGCACATTCCTGGCATAATTTAGTTCTGACATTCAAACCAAAGAGCACAGATAACGCTAGGTAAAAATCATATACCGCTCTGATCATGTTGGTAATAAAAGACAATTTGGGGTAAAATCTATGAGAAAAAGTATTTAAATTAGAATGCAACCTGGGTTTTTCCACTATAAGTGGAGAAAACAAGCATAATTTCCCAAAATGGCCACCTAAAGTATAGAAAGAAATGTCTTTATAGAGTGTTTTGAACGTTTCAACTAGTAAAAATAATAATAATAGTAGTATTTTTGAGTGACTCTTTAAATTAATATATACCTTAAATATCCTGTAAAATTGTATTTGGCCAAAGTTTTTAAAAAATTTAATATTTATTGACAAGTTAGCGAGACCCCAAAATATAAGAGTTCGCAAGATAAAATGAAGCTCTCTAGATACGTAATTTAGATTCTCTTCTGACATTGAAGACACAATGTATCGATAAAGAGAAATGGACGTTCCAAACGTTTCCTTGTTCAATTTAGTTCCAATTAAATCTTGGCAACTTAACCCAAGAAATGTTAATTCAAAAACGTTTATTAAGATTTTTTCATTGAGTAAACCTTGGAAA
The DNA here is from genome assembly GCA_010016065.2 of Carybdea cf. marsupialis auct. non (Linnaeus, 1758). NCBI lineage: Eukaryota > Metazoa > Cnidaria > Cubozoa > Carybdeida > Carybdeidae > Carybdea > Carybdea cf. marsupialis auct. non (Linnaeus, 1758). Next base: position 9,888 of record JAAAKL020006808.1, on the reverse strand, counting down.
TCATTGAGTCAGCAAAAGAGGTCAGTAATAGAAAAAGTAGAGTGTCATATTCAGCCTGCAGTATTAAGCGACATAATAAATATTAATACGGAGGTGAGTTAGCTCAGTTGGCAGAGAACTGGTCTAACAAGCAGAGGGTTGATGGTTCGAGTCCACTCTAGGCCATCAATCTGAAAACTCCCACTGTGAACCCAGCAGTAAAATAGTTACCCACCCGTAGTTGGGGAAGGATAAAGGCGGTAGAAAGGAAGTGGTTACCCTACCTCACCATGCCATTGCTCTGGACGTGTGAATCTCTACCACGCCACACCCCCTACGCTCTGTTATAGAGTATGGAACTTACACAAAAAAATAGATAGATAAATAAAGAAATAATGTCCAAACAACTTTTATTATTAATAGCCTTATATCCACTAGATAAGATCAAAATGTGTGGTCGACATGTGTTGCTACTGCAATACATTTCGGCCTTTTAGAACAATTTATTGATCCTATGGTATAGACACTATACACGTTTAGTACAAGCTGCATGTGCAGTAAAAGGCACGTAGTGTACTGAAAGCGATACAAGTTTGTATGTTGATATTAAATGCGTCTTATAGAGTCCGTAAGACATTTTGAACACTCCACCAAAAGAAAATGCAAACCAAATGTCTAGACGACAGGAATTCTTTAAGCAAGACAATGGCGGCATTTGCTGCCAAATCGTAGCAAGTACATACCAATTTCGTAGCTTTTTGAATGACGTCATATAGTATCTACCCTCCGAAGGAGTGTTGGATTGCCTGCAACACATTACTTCGTCGTCATGAAAAGGAAGAGATTATCACGTCTAATCTTTACAAGTTCATTGATTACATCAAGAACCAATAGTATTCAAATAACGCAAAGAAAAATCAAGGGAGTTTTTGAAGTAGTGCATCTCTTCCTCCTGATTCAATATATATCGCTCCCCACAACATAACGTTTTAAAAATACTGTTATCAGGATTTTGTATTCTTTGAAACCATAGCAATATTGCCTCTTCCGACATTGTCTGCTAGGAAGAGAACGAGCGGGCTTTATTCTTTTATTCTGACTAAAAATGGTTCAATTCGTGATAGAAAGTTTTAAAGTACAGACATTCAACATGTTACGTGTACATGTAATATCCCCTTGCCTTTATCATGTCTGCTTTGCCTTATCTATTGGTGGCCGCCGAAGCTAAGAGATGCTCGCGGCTTCAGAACGTCTGGTATTAAGTAGGACTTTGTGACAAGCCTCAATAATAGATTATTAGGGGCATTTTATGATACCTATAGTACCATGAATCGCTACCGTGGCTGCCTATAAATCTGAAGTCTTTGCAAGTTTCAAGTACAACTTTTATTCCTTCTGTAACTTTAATTATATTACATAGTCCTGAACAAAATTATCTGATGTATTTTATGCATAGCAAGCTTTACATTTTAAGCAGAATACAGCTTTTGTAAGCTTTGCTACCAACATCATGCCTGTCCCCTTAGTAGGAGTGGCAATTTAGGTATCAAGCTGAAGAGTTGGCATTCTCCCACCGTTGAAGGTACCTCCATTGTAAGAGAAGCTATGCACCGTTAACATAGTACAACGCTGTTACAATTATTGTTTCTAACCCCTTGTAATGCTTCGTTGCTTATTTTGTAACGAAGTTGGGTACTTTGAAGCCTCTATTAAAAGAACAAGGTAACTGCAACGCATTGATTGATATACATGGCAGGCGATGCTACTTACTGATTCTGTAGTCTTTACTGCATTTGTTGTGTCTCTCTCTTATGGCTGATTTGGCTAACGATAGCGTTAAGAAATGCATGCAGAAAAGCCAACTTTATAAGTCTTAACTACTATTTATAATAATGTTCCACCAGTCCTTGCAATTAAGGAATTAAAAAAAAATCTAAAAGTTGGTAAGAAAAGTGACGTAACAAATTTCGACGTTACTTTTTATTGATAAAGCAGCATCAAAATGTGGGTATGATCAAAGTGAAATTGCCAAGCAGAGCCAAAACTAGTACAAGTCCTCATTGTCATGTTCATCACATATTAAAAAAAGAAAAGGGAGCGAAAGTAAGAGGGCACTGATGCGGATTGGGGTGATATTATGCCAGAGGGTGGTGTAAGTGAGAAGATAACATTAAAATAACAATAACAAGAAATGCAGAAGCAATCCATGAATGCAGTTAAATGGTAGGAGATTGTAGTATGTCTTACCAAGTGCCTTTACAAATAGCGTCTCCAAAAGTGGTTGATACTGCCCTCTTGGGCGGTTGGAAATAGGCAAGGGGGCTGTAAAGGTGAATAGGGCAATGAGGGGTCATTTTTTATACTTCTTCTAAGTTTCTTTGTAAAGTATAAACACTTGCAAATAGGGAGGCGTTGTTTACTAACTTTAATTATCTACTCTCAATAACAAGCGTAAGCTGTAGGGTTGTTTCATATAAATTTCTGCATGGGGTGATACAAATGTGTTTCCAGAGCCAAGTGGGTTGCTGTATTAAGCTTCCTCTTACTTCCTCTTACTTACCTAATAAACATTTTGCTTTAACAGAGGAACTTGTCCATTTTACTTATTTCACTTTTTAAAGTGCTTGTCATGCGTCAAAAAGGACTTCCGTTTTAAAGGACCAAGCAAAAAGCTGCCTATATCTTGAGAAGAATTTATTTACAAACAAAAACATTACAACACATCTACTCTTTGGTTTATCTATGTTAACAGACGTTTTAGATGATCTTCCTCATTATAAGACCTTTGAAGACCAGGCCCGTAGCCAGGACGAATTCAGCAAGGGGCTAAGACGTTTTGGCAGGGGGCGCAATGTAAAAATTGCAATGTGAAACTTTTTGTACCAAGTCATGTAAATTTTCTTCATGCGGGGGGGAGTCTTAATTTGCGGAGTCTCATCGCCACCCCGCCCCTGGCTACGGGTCTGTTGCAGACCCATCATGAGACTATGACAATAGCAAGAATTTTCTGCGTAGGTCTAAAATCAATTGTTTATCTGTGAGCTTTGTTGACAATTTCACGCTATCGTATCTTATAGTAAGATGTTTGACACTTATTGCGTCGTCCCTGTATAAAGTTTAAACATACCGTCTTGTCACAGTTTGGATCTTATAGTGCACATCCTGGTATAACCATGGCATCATTTCATTGAATGCCAACAATCCTGGTTTAACCATGGCATCAATTCATTAAATGCCAACAATCCTGGTATAACCATGGCTTCATTTCATTGAATGCCAACACTAGAATAGGGGCAATGTGCTCAGAGAAACCTCTCTTATCTACAACTCTTTTTGTAGACTGCTTTAAAAGAATAAAGTCTCATTTTAAGAACTTTTGTTTACTTTTAGTACAACAAACTAAACGGATGTATAAGGAACCATTTTAGGTCTCTAGGGAACCTTTTAGAGAAGGCGTTTAGAGCCACCAATTTCTTGGCATGGTTTGAAACAGAAAGAATCTACAGACCCGAGAAGGAGAATGGAAGGCTCAAGACTATTGACAAATGATAAAACTAAGCTTGATAGGACAGAGACATGCACGACATGAAGATAACTTTCATTAAAAAAGGGATCTAAAGATATGTCATTATCAACGTCTTAATTTTTCCGTCGATTGCGAGAAAATACTAGATATGGTGTTCTCTAAATCCATGCTACTGGCCATCTCTCAATCAAAGATCCCGAAAGAGCAGTCAGCCTAATAATTAAAGTACCCTAAATAAACACTAAAATCAACAAACGTGCTAGCGTATCAATGAAGGGTGATGTGGGTATCTATAGAACGCCCCTTAACGTGGACTACCACATGGTGGCCTTCATGTCCATGGACGAGGTCAACCATCAAAATTCCTGCTGCCAGAATTCCTCTACCTATTCAGGCTACACTTGACGCAATAAGTCACTTGCAAATGCGCAATAAAAGTAATATTTCAGGTATCTGTTAATTGCTGTTTGACAAACGTTTAGGATGATACTAAATCGAAAATGTGTTGTCGACAGAATGCATGTAAGCTGGATGTGACTGAGTGGCAGTTAAGTCAATGGACATGACTATAAACAAACGTTATGATTTCCAGCCAGCTATACAATCCAATAAGTTAAATCTAAAGTGAAAGCGTGATTATAAATCTGGCATTGACCCTTGTAACAGACAAAAAGGTAGGTGTACGGCAAATAGAGAGGAGTTGAAACAACTATGTTCGTTTGCAATATTTAAGACAGTATAGTATTTAAAATGAATACAGAAGATATTATGTCCTAGTACTTTTTACTTAAAAGGTTTTCCATTTTAAAAACGTTCAATTTCGTAGGAGTCCATGCTTCCTTAAAATAAAATAATATTCTAACCTTTGCCCCTGTAAATGTTTAAATAATACAATCTTTCTAATATATCTAAGTGATGAAAGCATGAACCTCGGTATTTTCTCATCCCCTTTCCCACACACCCTCAATTGGGGATTTCCCAAATGTGGTCATGATCAATAGATAATTCCTTTTTTTTTTGCATATAAAATTTCTATCCATTTCAGTTTTCATATTTTTATAAATAAATATTTATTTATACAAAAAATAAAACAGAGTAAAAGTCCTCGCTAAAACATGAGAAGCTGAAATAAGCTACAAGGTCCTTTAGCAAGCTTTAAGAATTTACCGCTTTATACATATATATATATATATATATATATGTGTATATTGATATACCTATGTGTCAACAAGTAACATTGATACAACAAGGTAGAGGAGGGTACCAATAGGCAGTTGTGAAAATGGGTAACTATGGATTAACCTTAGGTTTTATTTCCTAGCCTAAAACACTCATTAGTTTACCTATGTATAAATACCTATCTATCCAAATGTATATATACATACATATAGATTTGTGTTAAGAAGCAAGACAAGTGCGTGTTACAACAATATGACTTGTAGCCATGGCGTGTTTGTCAAAACTGATGTTGTACAAAGCTCATATTTAAAGGAGAAGATGTTATAAAAGTTTATGAAAATATATTTTGGTAGTTTTGGCATGTTATGAGGAAAGGCAGGAAGGAGCCTAACTGAAAAACTAAAAAGTTAAAAGATATAGCAACATTGTGCAACTTACGATTCTGATATTCCTACAAGGCAATACCACTGTAATTAAGGGTGAATTACAACCGGGCGTGTTGGCAAAATGGTGGTTAAAACCTTGGCTCGAAGTGGAGTTCTCTTAAAATAAGTTATCTAATTACTATCATTTTGGTAGCATTAATAGTGATAATGTGTAAACGACAGTCTTTTTTAAATTTCCTGTGACCATGCATAGAGTGAATGATTACAGTGGGCATTCCATTGCAAAAAGCATTGTTGACTTTGCTGAGAATGAATGAGTACATACAAGGTTGTAATTGCGCTGCTCTCCTGGGTTGAAAGTAGACAGCAGTGGGTAGACCATAGAAATCTTACTTTAGCAAGCACCAAACCCTCATGTTCAAGTTAACAGACATCTTCAGATAGTTTAATGTTTGCTATGCGATAAATATTTGATTATCATGACATTTTCATCACCCACTATTAGAGTTTTTGAATTATAGCAAAGTCCAATGGAATCAACAATAGACTGGCAATAAATCTTGAAGAACAAAATTCCTAAATTTTAGTTTCTCTTAACTGTAAAATACTATTTATTTATAGCTTGCTCTTTATATCTAACTCTTTCTCCATCAACTTTAAACATGGTAACCTCATGAACACGACGTCAAGACAAATGAAGTTCTTATTTAAAGTTGTCTTTGAGTTATTCGAATCGAATTTAAACAGCATTATTTTCACTGTCCTCCCTTATGTCATTACAGAGAAAAAAATAAGAATTCCTGCATGAATGTTTTCAGTTTCATAAAACTTCACATATATAGGACGTAAAATTACAATTAAATATGTTTTGGGGTATGGATATGGAAAGATCTTCTTGTTTTATTTTCTGAATTTTTACGCGTTTATGATAAATTTCTCTTGCAGTGATCATTTTCTCCTTGAAACCACAGTGTGGCATAATACTTTGATCCAACGGTTACTTTGATCCTTGATGGCTAATTGAGATTTTCGTCAAATCATAAGCTATACCATGCAAAGGAGCAGAACTTCAAGCAACTTCAAGATTCATTTCGCTAGAAAATGGATCAACCCTTCATGCATGTATACTGTTAACGTTTTGGTTCCGGATATTTAAAGATTTTTTATCAACTATGTAGTGCAACGTTGCTGGGTATCTTTAGAACATGGGATACGAAGACCCACAAAACTTGTATGCAATGAAACAAGACAGACCTCCTCGAAACATTTACTTCACTGGCATCTTTTCGATTAGAAACCTGTTATAATATAATGTAAAGCAGGCCATCAACCATATTTTGGGAATGACCTTAGAGAAACTTAAAATCTTGGAATGGTGGTTTAGTCATTGGTAGCTAAGAGGAAGCTTGACCTAGTATCTCAATCGACTTGCGGGAAAACAACGACTTCGGAACGAGCCACTGTGACAAAGTGAAATACCGTTGGATAGCTCTGTGAAGAATTCAAAGCTCAAAATGATGTCCCTTTATCCACTTGTGGGTAGTTTTATAACAAAAAGACCTCGCAGCTACCCTTTCTTATACCATTAAGTCTTTATGTTCATATAGAAATTATTAAGTAGATATAAAAGTCTATCTTTACTCTTGTCCAGACAAGTTAGCAGTCGCAACACACCCAACGTGTATGTTAGGGGCAAAGGAATACGTCGCAGAGACACAACGACTCGATGCAAATTGTCAGAATGTCAAAGAACGAAACACTAACAAGGTACATTTCGGTATTTTACTCTATAATTTTTGCGTTTACGATCGTAGGTCAGCAATTAGGTATAAGGTCAAGATCATTAGAAGAATATACTGATGTTCCAAAGACTACAGTACTACTGTAATTAGTATTTTGAATTCTACCTTTGTACATTTATTAGATTTATGGTGTACGTGTCAAATGAAAATTTGCTCTTCCTGATTTTGACGAGGGCTCATTGTGAACACCGGTTTTGAGCGCCAGCACAAAGAAAACCAACACATTAATTTATTTTCTTAAATTTATACTCTCTTTCTTCAGGCTGAATATCTCCCCACTTGAGACATTTCTATGAAGCAGATGCTATCTTCTCCACTCTTTTTCATGCAACAGTATTCCTGAGTTTAACATTCATACATACAACTCTCATAACTCGTGTGCAATTTTGATTTTCACCAATCTTTCAATTCTACGCATGCGGTTATGACTGTGAATAACCCCACCATAGTAAAGCTGAGAACGTTTCAAATAGTCTATGATGTCATAAATGTAGAAGTATCACCTTAACATGTTCTATAGGTAAAGTCTACCTTGTTAAGGGTATCAGATGGTGAAAATAATGAACGTAACGCTATGAAACATACCCATTTCTGGAATGTTACTTTAACTTCAAACACTCTTCAAAGAATGTACAGAAATACGCTGTACCGCCGTTTCATGAGGTACGGGTACCTTAGGTTTACCCACACGAAAGTGATAAGAAATAGCAATATTTAAGAAACTTTTTACTTACCACCAGTATCCTTGGGCTCTTGGAGCCGAGCCTAGCCACTGCACGAAGACTAGATACGTCATCCAATGGAAGAAAATTAATTTTTTACCCATCTCCATCAATGAATATTTGGATGTAAGAGTGATGTTAGTTAACGTCGCAACTAATATTCACTGGTCTTCTGAACGTACTACAAGGATCGGGCTTTTTGGCTTATGTTAATACGGATTCCACCTTCGACTCTGCCCCTTTAAGAATAAACAATGCTTCATACAACCGTGAAAGATATCAACTGGTGATTAATACATAGCTCACGAGTAAAGAGCCGGGCATAACCGACTTTGTTCAAATAATCTTAGGTATGACACTTAGGAAGTTAGTTAAAATGACCAAGCAGCTTTCTATGACACTCCACAAACATGAAATTCTGTTTCGGCACTATGCAACTCTCTATCCTTTGTTTTCCTATGTTCCTATACCATGGTAATTTCCGGTGTTAGAGTGGGAGCATCTCCACCCATACATCGGCGAAAAATACACTCTTGGTCAGGGTTCACTATAATCCAAATACAGACTTTCAGGCCTCCATTTTAACCAAACACTGTGCAAAATTGATAAATACTTTCCACGTTTCCTGAACACTGCACAAAGCAGAGGGCATTTGAAAAGCTGTAACGCTGACGGAGAATGACCCGTCCTGATGGCAAGGAATTTTTTGCTTCCTCTCTAAAAGTTAGCTTCTTTTGACGGGCGTCATTAGAGAGATTCTGTAGATCTGTAAAATAGTGGAGGCAAAACCGGTCTTTGAACTGGTAGACAAGTGTGATTATTTTCAACAGTGTCGGCAAATTTTTTACACGAGGTCCATTCTATTGAATATGAAGCAGCCCATAGACTACTCATGTAAAGTATACAAGCTTTACACCCCTCTAAAAGCAAAAGATCAACCTTTTCATTAATTAGAACGATTTTAAATTGGCTGTTCTCTTGTAAAATCTCTTATCCCTTTCTTTAACCGACTATCTATAGGAAGTTATCCTATAATCTATTCTTAAGTTTTTTGAGCATTAGAGAATTTAATGCGTCCTAAATCACACGTCCACACAATCGGCGTTTTTACTGCAAAGCGGTGCGGAAGATGGCATATTTGTAGGGGAGAGAAAACACGAGGACATGAAGATCAATATAGTATACAGGCTAATAGCACACTGTTTAATATTATAAACTGGAGCCAACAGTTATCTAGAACGTATTTCGTAATCGTGACCCATTGCTGTGTCCTTGAAACCGACCGTACAAGCACTTCGTAGAAGACCTCGCTTCAAGGTAAGTTTGTCTTAGGGCTATGGTTGAATATAAGACGATATCTCTGCAAAAACACTCACTGTAGATCGAGTGTTGTGCTCCTAAAAGTCGTTGAAAGACCCATAGTGATTTATCTATCTACGAATTGTTGTTGTAGAAGTAAGGAAAGTGTGCCGTGATTTTCATGCTGTTGTAAATCATCAGCAAGCTTTCAGTCTCTTTGTATTCAGCGCAAGTAAATAAGAGGTCGTTTCTTATCCTCCTCATTTGATGCTTCACCCTTTTGTCACTATCGATAGAACACGAAAACAGCTGATCTGTCATGAAATCTGTACAAAGCATTTATTTGCTACATCAGTCATCAATCTAATCCGGAAGAAAATCTCTGAAGATTATGTATAGTCGACACTACGGTATCTTTTACGGTGCTTTGTACGGGACAAACACTACTAGACGTTTACCGTGAAGTCATCACGCCTATCAAATATTTAACACTCGTCTTACCTGTTGACTGGAACGTTTGTTCTTTACATTTATGACAAGACAATCGCTGTTCGTTAAAGAAAAGGGGTAAAGCATGGCAAAAGTTGCTCTCCTGAACATTTACCATCATTATCTGCTCGTAGATTCTACCTTGAATATAAAGCATTTGAAATACATCTATCATGTCAGATGTACACAATGTTTAATCACTGCAATAGACAAGCAGAAGAACAAACTGAAGATAGTGGCCAATTTATTTATTATTACGTTGTACTCAAACTTTCACAGGAGCTAACAGAGGGATTAGACTTGCAAAGTATCAATGCTGTATATACATTTCCGCATTAAGACCTTTTACTGCTTACTTTAAACTCGCAAATGGCTACAAATACAATATATCTGCTTTTACTATTCTTCTCTCCCTTACTGTTATTAGTATAGTAGTAGTAGTGGTAGTAGTAGTAGTAGTAGTGGTAGTAGTAGTAGTAGTAGTAGTAGTAGTAGTAGTAGTAGTA